>JAPYZL010071959.1:0-12208 GCA_030522825.1 Platygaster orseoliae | reverse complement strand
TTACTTTGAAGGGGACAAAATAGATATTCATGAATAAATAAATAATTCTTGAAAAAACATGAAATTCGCGATACTTTTTGAACAAACCTCGTAAATAGTCTCAGTACGTTTCACGACATTGGAATGAATATGAAAGTTGTCAAAAAGTGAAGGACTTCTTTTTTTAACTAACTCAATAACACTTTTTCCGGAACTATCCTTGGTTGACTTTTTTGGCCATTTTCGTGACATGCAATCGAAAATGTAGTAACTGGAGAACATTTTAAATGTTCGAAAATCAAACCCGTGTACAGGTGTTTTCCGTCCTTGTCGTACATCATCTCTGAGCATGAAAGGTTGACAAAGACCGATAGCGAGGAACATGCTGTGGTGAAACGATCATGAACGTTAATGAAATTTGCATGTCTTTGGATTTTGATGAAGGAACTGCAGAAGAAATTAAAAATTTTATTTTTGCGAAAAAAAGTTGTAAAAATTTTTGTGAACAAATTTTGTAACATAGTGAAATTGGTTCGTAATCAACTAAAAATTCGGAGAAACGTATTTTTCAAGAGCCTTATATCTTCATATTTGTACTCCGAGAGTGATGTTGACGGAAATACGCATTTTGGAGTATTTTTTCATCATTTTGACCCCCGAGCACCCCTTGCAAAAATCTGAAAAAATCTGAAATGCGTATTTTGAAATGGGCTCTGCATTAGTAAAAGAAGTTGAGTGGCGTTGCGATGAGAACAGTAGAAAAATCGCATGCAAAAATTTTCGCGAATTTTTTTTCAGCGAATTTCGCACTGGAAAATTCACCAAAAAATCTGAAATATATCTCGTAATAATAATAGCTTTTGAGAATCTTCTCAGATTTTTCCGATAATTATTTTAGCCGAAAAAGCCAAAAAACGAAAATGACAAAATGCACCGTAACACATTCAATTTGGCAGATAATGGTCAGCAACTTCACAAAAAACATTCTTAGGCCGAGTACTTTCGAAAATAAAATTTCGTATTCGAATCAGCTCGGGGGCATTTTTCATTTGAAAACCCGGCTATGCCCTTCATGTCTGCGCCCAGTAAGTATATTATATTACTACCAAATAGAAAATCTCATTTAGATTACGAATATTTTTTTACTTTTTACCACTCTTAAACACTTACATAACACTATATTCGGTTCCCGAACACTTTCCAGAATCCATTTTCCGGAATGACCGTTCTTCGGAATTCAATTTTCCGGAGCGACCGTTTACCGGAAAGCCATTATTCAGTTCACTTCTTTCCGGAATGGTATTTTCCGGAATGAATTCTTTCTGGAATAAGTGTAGAACAAAAAATTATACGAAAATAACAATTTTTATTGTACAATCATATTCCAACGTATATTGGTATGTCAAGAAACTCGTGAAAGGATTACCAACAGATGGTAAAATTGAATTGAAAAAGTACGTAAAAAAGTACCATCTGAAGACCTGTGGCGGCAGCTTTAAGAATTTTATTATACACGGTTATACTACTTTGTTTCAATTCCATAACAAACAATTCCCAATCTACGCTAAAACCCTATCACTCCAATGAAATCTCTCGTACGCCAACCAAAGATTCATCAGTGTTTCCCAAAACTCCAATCTCAACTTGAGATCGAAGCGGAATAAAGTTGCCGCTTCTTCAGACCGAAACTCCCAAGCAAACGAGTCATAATGTGAACGGATAATACTCCTGACTGGATCCTACGATCATCGAGCAAGTTGCGAAGAAGGCCGAAATCCATCGAAAGTTTCATCAGGAAATGGATGAAACAGTGGGTACACGCGAATCGAAAAGTGTGGGGTGTAGAGGAGAGGGAGGTTGAGGCAGGGGAGAGGAGGGACATTTCGAAAGCTTTGAAGCTCATGATGACTCGAACTGATAATCCATTAGGATCCCGTCTCTACTTAGAGTATAACATCTATTTGAATGCAAATCAATAGGGAATGGGAAAGGACGGTAGCTCGTAATTGGTCCGGCTTTATTGGAGCTCTCAGTGTCTCAAAGAGCATCTCGTTCGGTCATCTTCGCTTCTCCAGGCTCGGGCTCTCCTCTTCTCTCGTCTGTCTTCCTTTCTCCATCAGTCTCCGAGCTCTCTAACTCTGCCTACTTCTCTCTTTATGTTTCTAAAGAGCCGTGGACGCTCACGAGACCGACGCAAAGCAAAGTGCGTCCGAGTTTTATCATAAATTAACGAATGGCTTTTCCATCGCGACGACCTGATAGTTAGAGGATGGGTGATGGCACAAAGTCATGGTTTATTTTTAACTAGCTATCACAGCGTGCTCTACACGTCTAATTGAAAATTTTTAAACTATAATTCGAAACAACAATTCATTATTACATCAGAATATGCTTTGAGGTGACACTGAGAAAAATGGTGTGTTCAAGGCAATCAAACGGACTTGATTGACGAATTAGGTATTCTCATTATCAAGTGGATGGTCATCATTATGATAGTAACTTTGTCGTTCATATTATGAATACATTTTTAGAAGTTTAAGTTTCCGCATCATTGTCAGAAACTGAGGTACATGATTGCCGGAATAACGTTATCGCAAACTTGTCAAGTGTGTCCTATGAGTTTCTACAATTATTGCTTCAAACAAGCTAATTTGGTTTCTATAACCATGCTCCATTTTTCAAATCTCGCGTACGCTTACTTTCTCCCCTACGACAGGCTGAGCTCTGTCTCGTTACCCATATGCGCGTGTGTGCGTGTAGAAGTTTCTTCATGCCTGTGGCCACGTGCATCCTTTGTATGTTTGTTTGTTTGTTTTTTTTTATATCAGAGTTCTATAGGTCTAATCAAAAATCAATTTTTAATAGTTTTTTTTCTACAAATAATATAACAAGCTGCTCATAAGTTTGCTCACTAATTTCGTATTGATTACTGTAAAATCATATTTATTCTGCTATACAGGTTTCCAAATAAAACCTTTTTGAATTTCTGATTTTGTTTTTTCTAACAAAAACCATGAATTTTCGAAGCTTTTGTTGATGTATTTTTTGTTTAAAAATATGCAATTATATTAAACCCCTCTCAAACTTGGCTTTTTCATTTTAATTAAAAATATACTGGTTCATTAGAGTAATGGTTACCCTGTTAAAAAAACTTTAAAAAATTTTAAAAAATCATTGGGTAATGCAGAGCAAAAAAACATATCTAAAAGCTTTCATTTTTTTCTTTAATCAGCATGAGAAAGTTTACAGTTACTTCGATGATGATTGACAAATATCAAAAAACATAAAATAACAAAAAAATTATATAAAATCGTCGGCTAGACCACATTATAATCTTTAATTTTACTTTCTTGGCAGAAATACTAAATAATAGTGAGAAAATTAGAGAAACCGTGGTTATACAGGATTTCGTATTTACACTTATCCCACAGTTAAATGTAACAAAAAGGCCCAATAACCTGCTAATTTATTGTTCATATAATCAATTTTTACATTAATAGTTCAACACTGCATGTAAGTATGAAAGCCTAAGACTACAAATAACTCAGAACAAATCGATCAAATCGTTATGCTGATCTGGCACAAGTCAAGTAAAAACAGTCCGCTGAATTTCCACGTTAATTTTTTGTAAGTGACTACTTTTTGTATCACAACTTATTACGATCGATTTGAATTGGTAAATCATAACTGATTAAATATAATATTTATTGATTTCATAGTAAGAGGAGTATTGATAATATACATTTTTTTTCTTTTAAAAATCCAGATAAAATAAACTACACGAAGTATGAAGATTTCAGATCAACAATATCATTTTAACGTAAATAGATGTAACCTTTGCGAATTCAGTTAAACAGCAGGTTGTCGGGCCTTTTTTTTACATTCAAGTGTGGGACTAGTGTAAAGATGAAATCGTGTACAATCGCAGTCTCTCTCCTTTTCTCATTCTTATTTCGTATTTTTGCCGAGAAAGTGGAATTGAAGGATATCATGTAGTCTTGCCGACGATTTTATATCATTATTTTTTGTTTTGTTATATTTTTTTATATTTGTCAATCATCATCGAACTAATCATCGTCAACTCTTTTATGTTGATTCAGACGCGTACCCAAAAAATGTTTTTTTCGGAGGGGGGGGGGGTGAGGGTTCAGTATTAACTTAGCCTGTCACCATGAACTTTGATAAAGGTCAATATATTTATGACACATTTTCTGACAATTGGAGGTGGGGGGGTTTGAACCCCCAAAACCACTACTAGGTACGCGTATGTGTTGATGAAAGAAAAAAAAATCAAAACTTCGATGAATTGTTTTTGTTCTGTATTACCCAACAACTTTATTTTCACTTTTTTAAAGTTTTTTTATAGTTATCACCTCTTTTTGAAATAATGGATAATTCACCATGTTATCTTCAATTCTTACACTTGATTTCATATAATGATACAGACTGTAGGAAAGTAATTGCGAAAAATGCTTTAAGAACGAATTTTTTTCACACGATTCATCAGCTTTCCGAAAATTATAACCTATGAGCTTTTCACGCATATTGGCCAAGATTTTTTGCGTATCTTATCACCATCTATTTCATTTGAAGTCAGCCTATCTTCAAAATCATCTAGCGTGAACAAGTGGGGAGGGACCTTGAGGGACCCCACAGCACCTTAGAGACCCATTGATGAAGACACGTTTGTTAAAACTATTAATCATCTTAGTCCTTTCGGGTGGCTGGAGCTTGTAGGGACATTCTCCAAAAAAATTTTTCCTTATACCGTACACCATCTCTTGAAAAATTTTCTCAGTGCACATTTCTTCTTGAGGAAACTATATCAATATATTTCCTCAGGGAAACCTGAATGGAATCGAGTTTTAGCATTGAACCTCTAAATTGTTAAAAACCGGTCCGCTTTCGCGCAGGTATTCAAATACGTGACGCTTATTGGTCGGTGACTTGTTAGTATTGAGAAGGCGGAAAAATGATGCGCAGATGCTAATACTTGGCGTTGCAATAAGGGAAGCCTTTCTTGCCCTGTATAACCTGACAAGAAAGTTTTCCCGAACTTTATCAATGTAGGTAGGTTTAGTGGCAGAAGGGTTGTGTAGGTTCAACTCCTAGTTAGGTCAATTGGCTATGTAACAGGTTCGCATTTTTGAGTGATATAGATCATTCAAATTAAGAAAGTTTAATGAAAAAAACATAATTTAACCTAATCAAAAATTATTTTTCGGAGTATTTTTTTCATAAAAAATATTATATTACACCACATGTTATCTAAAATACTTAGGTTCGGTTGTACTTCTAAACACAAAGTAAACATCGACAAAGAGAAACATAATTCCGACAATCATGTAAAAAAGTCACTATTGTGAAGTAGAATATTTTACTGAAAAAAGCCATTGATCGTTTTAAACAGGTAACAATTTATTTACAATCAAAAATTCGATACTGCTAATCAAGCAACATCTTTGTGGAGAGTAAGTGAGTTTGAGTAAATCTAACTAGGTACTTACAAACAAGCAGCAAGATTAGTAATCTCAGTTGACATTATTAGAATTAATAGAAAAAAAAAACTCGAAAAGGAACTGTCAAACTCAATTGAGAGTATGTACATACAAAAATTCTCTCGAATGTGTTCCAACTTTTCTTCCCCTTTATCTGGCCTTATCTCTGATGAATTCAGATGAGATATCAGTTTATGAGATAATCTTAAGGACCACAGATTTTTGCAGCACGTATTTTGCAGCAGGTAGCGCGGCCGATGCGCTGCTGGCCATGGCTGCCACTTCAAAAACGTAAAATTCCATAATATACAGGTATAACAACGTTTTGTATCTCACTTTTTTCATAAGGTTCTTGTGCAATTATATAATTTCAATAAATGTTTTGTATCGATTTTAGCGTTTATACATCAGCAATGTTCAAGGCGGGGGTGGGGGGGTAGCACCAATCAAAACGTACAATGAAAGCTGTATGATTGTCGCACACAAAATGTGTGATTGAGCTTATACCAAGCATGCTGTTTCTCTCCCGTAACCACTTACTTAGTTATTAACATCATTCTTTTTCTACAGTGTACCGATTTTTCCTTCAACGCAATTGTTAATTGCTGAATGACTAAATAGTGTTTTACAATCTTACCAAAACATGAAAATGGGGTTCGGTTGCTGTATCCCTGAGCATAATAAAATTTGTTTGTAGAATGTTATATTTCTCTCCTACATTTTCTTGCGATAAACAGTTACTTGGTTTCATAAAATCATCATTTTTACACTTTAAAGTTTAATATATAATTGAGCAAAAAGAAGATGTGAGCTGGAATTACTTTCAAAATATATAATAAAATAAATAAAATATAAATTTTTCGATTCCGAAATCAATAATTATGAAACTAAGTTTTTTAAATCAATCATAATAACTGTAAATTTTTTTTTTTTTTTTGTGAACAAACTAAATACACAATTGTGAATTAATCAAATACCTTTATAAAGAACTGAGGTAAAATAGATCTTTTTTAATATTTTCACTCAATATCAGAATATATATTGATGTGACCGATGATACTTTTTACCTAACCTAATCTCTTCTAAAAATGGAATACTACTTCAAAGTTATACAAGGTGTCCCAAAGTCTCATATACAAAAAAATATGGCAGATTTTTCGAAAAAATGAAAATTGAAAAAGTTATTGGCGATTACTTAACACCTTACGTAGCTACAGTAGTTACAGCCGCAGCGGATACTTAAGAATTACGAAAAGCACCTGACTCGTCTGATTGGTCTGACTATTCAGCTATACGTAAGCTATTAAGGCAATGCAAGCGCCACTGGGTTTCCAGCGAGTGCGAGAGAGATGCATAGAATGGGAACCATGCCAAATCGATAAAAACGCACAATTCTAGCGCTTTTCTCAATATCGCTAATAACTTTCTCAATTTTCATTTTTTAAAAAAATGGCAAAGAAAAACAAATCTCAGATTTTTGCAAGGAATCTGCCATATTTTTTTGTGTATGAGACTTTGGGACACCCTGTATAAAAACAAAAAGAAATAATGATTTGAAAATCATTTACTGTCATATCAGAATTTTTTCGTACAAAGTCGTTCAATTCCTTTTAAATTTTTCTCTTCCTTTAGGGTATCTAAGTTCTGAATTATTCTTGTTTTCATATTGTCAAATCGATTTCAAAATTAATCAAGAAAACTATAATAGGGAAAATTATAAAAAATTAACAAAAATTTCTGTAGTAACATGAATTAATTTTTTTTTTTTTTTTGTATTGTAAAGTCGATAAATAGTTTTCAAACTCAGATTTTTGATGTAATGGTATAAAATGAAAAAAATCTTATATGGCGAATGGAAAGCATGATTTTTGAATAACAAAATATCTTTTCAAAGAACAAAGGAAAAATTGGATATAATTTAAAAATAAAATACTTCTAAAGGAATTCCTGAGTCGAAAATTTTTTGAGTATTCTGAGAACAACTTGAGGATTCCGAGGACTTTTTCGCATGTGATTCGGAATGCTCATTTTCTGCTCAAAATGTCCAAAATGTCCGTTTAAGGCACTTTGAGGAAAAAATGAGAACTTCGAAGTGTCTATTTTTTCTGCCTGAGGATTTGGAGTACAAATCAATGACAAAATTTTCTTATTGGGAATGCAAGAACAAAAAAATTAAGAACTTTCAGGACAAATTGAGCATTTTTTATTTTGACTCAGGTTTTTTTTTTATTTCGACAAGCTAATGAATTTTTGATAATAAAATATTGTTTGTATATTTTTATACGATTCCGACCTCAAAGTTTGTCATCTGGACGGGCTTTGAGTTTGTAATCGTAAAAAATTTCGTATTGCATACGCAGGTAAAAGCCTATTTTAATAAAACGAAAACTATTCGCTTCTGTAAAAGAAGCACTACCAGCTTTTACAATAATGTATTATTTAGATAATGATAAAAATCGAGATTTGTGAATTATTAGTGTATCAAAATATATTTAGTGTATCAAAATATATTTTGAGAACATTTTTCAATTTAACTTGTATGTTTTCTAGTGGTTTAAGGCTATTTGGTTCTCATATATTCTTCTTTTTGACTCTTGAAGTTAATCCCTGTACTTAGATTCCATCGACTAAAAAGACGATATTTATTAAAAGTTATGTGAAATTTCCTTATAAATTGAACACACTAATGATGAAATTGAGACTCAGATATTTTAAGTGATGGTATAAATTAAAGAATTTCTTCTAGCATACTTAGCAAAGCCGTATGATTATTAAAGGTATATAGTGCGTTCAAAATTACAAAAATAAAATTTCCTCATCAGGTTATGTGTAGGCTGCGATTATATATATTAACACCCTATGTAAGAAAGTATCCAACTCATATAGTTTTAATTAAAAGAAAGAAATAACAATAGTAATCCTTGGCCAAGTTGCTATAATTTCTCAACAAGTTGATAGAGCATAGTTTTTCATATCGAAAGAATTGGATTAATTCAGTTTTTCAATTTTTGGTTTTTGTTGCGTGATTATCAGAGGGTAAGTGTCGACACTGAAATCTTGCAGTATTGGTTCTTCATTTTCAGTCTTATAGTTAGAAACGATAAACCTTGTTTCCGTGACAGTTATGGCATCGATCAACTTGCTATTGGTTAGAATCTGGCAAACAATGTTTTGAGTTTTTGCTATAGTATGATCAGCGAGATACATATTTCCAAAATATCATGAAAAGTTCTTATGCCTTTTTCTCTTTTGTAGACTTTCTTCTTTTTCTTCAATCGCGTATCGAAGAAGAAATGAGATGGCAAGGGTTGCTCGTATCAAATGCAATTTTAGTCTCTCGATCCATCCTTGTTGACAAAGATGTCGCAGTTAACAAGTTTGACGAGTGCAGGCAACGAAATATGCGGCTGACAAACGTGCTTTGTGAGTACATAATGATAAACGTTCGCTAAAAAATGTGCTTCGCGAACATGAAGTATTGTTTGCATCTCGAAGCCATACTGTTTCCGGCATTAGACGATTTACTTCTAAACTTGTCAGCGCCGACTACAACTCATCCTAAATTAATTGGTCCTTGCCCGTGAGAAAAAATGGCTTCTCGATAAAAAATACAGTGTTTCCACCCAGTTACACATAAAAAAAATAAAATGTATGAACTAGACTTGTGGGGCTAGTTTCAATTCATTTCAAGTACCAGTACCGGATTTGATCACAAAAACACCGAAACAGCGAATTTCATAATTTTCTCATCAGTGACTGTCAAATTTATTCAAAACACACACTAGGGAATTAGTGTTGTTGTTTTTCTTTCTCTTGCGTGCGCCGGGGTCTCGTATGCGCTTAAGGCTACGAGCGTTCTCATTTGATAATGGCTTGTAAGAGGAAACAGCAAAGATTTATCGATCACCAGAGCGAAATGCACGAGAGTCAACAATCGCCCTGCACAATAGAGTCGCGTGTACGTACACACACAGCCTACAAACGCGAAAAAGAATCTCTCTTTTTTGCAGGAGCGCATGATTAACGATCGAACGCACTTGACTTCCGATTCGAGTAGCTTCGACATTCGTCGATGGGGAAAAAATGGGGGAGGAACAGAGCTCGCGTCCGGTGCGATATATATTTATTTCTCCTTTTAGAAACCTTAACCCTTCAAAAGTTTCTCGCCTTCGAGGCGCCTTGATTTACTGCTATACTTCAAAACGAGTATCTAACCTGAAATACTCGAGACCTTTCCAGGTCCGCAGAACAGAGTAGAGTGAAGCGAGATAGGTTGAAAGTACAGGTAACCAGCAGTCGTATTCTACAAACAACGTGGATCGAACTTTCCAAATCCTTATAGAAAAAACAGGCGATTAAACGAGATATTGATTGCTGTTGAATCGCAAACCGAAATTTTTGAGAAACTATCATGTGCTGGATTGTATTTCATATTCGAAGTCTATTGATTAAATGATTGCTAATGCTTCAAGTACAATCGACGCCTGTTGAAAAACGTAGTATTATCATCATAGTACTGCACATAACTATATGATTACGTACAGAATATGACTCATTTTAAAATGGTCTTCTCAGCACTTGACTGTACGAAGATTATTTTGCGTAAAAAAAATCTTGAATAAAATTATTGTAAACTCTGAAAAGATGGTTTTCAGCTGGAGAAACGAAACGTTAGATTTTGGAAATTGGTCCACAGGATTTCGTACTTTTTGATGGATTGTTTTTTAGATTATGCAAATCATTAGCAACAACATTAAAAGAAGCTCCTCGAAAAAACGATTTTTAGTAAAAACAATGACGAAAATGGGCTGAACGCTGCATTTGCTACATTATATTTCATAAACTGTCGCACAAACTTTTCTACTTTTGTATATCATATGGTTCTCGATCGAACGAAACATTTTTAAATCATATTTCCTCAGAATAAATGGTTAAACAGAGTTAAGAATCGCTCTGTGAGTAATACCTACCATGAAATATAGAAATTTAAAGTATCTGTAAATGACTGTTTACCTATTAGAATATTAAAAATTTATATAAACTTGAACTATAGAAAAACGAATTCTAGAAATTTACGTAGAAGTACATACTCGATTTGGGCAGATTACTATTGTACAATATTGTACAATAGTAATACTATTGAACAAGGCACGATAGGGAGAGTTCAGACACCAAAGTTGATTTAAAAGTAATGTCAGAATCGTTCTATAGTTGTTTCATTATACAATTATGTTGAATTATTCAATTTCTGATATATTTTCGGGTGGAGAAAATGACACACGAAGTACAATTACAATGCAATTACAATATTGACAATTCTTGTATATCAAGAGCACAAATAATCAACACAAGTATGAATAAATAATAATGTTAGTTTTTATTTTCAAAATAAATCATAATAATGCAGAATAATAATCCTAACCAATTTTTTATTAAACCTCAGTAGCTCAATATATAGTAGCAGAAATAATTTTCCGAGTTATCCCTTTTTCTATTCCCGCACATCAATTTCCGCACAGTTTTCACATCTAGCAGGGTATTTTCATTCAAAACTAATAATAAACAAACACCCTGCTTTTTGTCATTGACAAGTTGTCAAACATTGTCAAAATAAACGCATTCGATGATTTTATCAATCATACCATGATAACTTGTGTAATCGCGGGAGCTAGAAAAAGTGAGATCCGCCATGTTGGATGGAGAAAAAACCTTCAAAGTTACGGCACACAGAACACGGGGGGCCGGGGGGAGGAGGGTCAGCTGTGAACTGAAAGTATAATCATAATAATCTCATGGGCGCTGAAACGTTGGAACATTTGTGAAAGTTAAACGATCGCCAGCTCGTCTATAGGTACGAGAGAAACACAGATAGAGGTGCGCGTTAAGAGATGCGAGTCGGACGGAGAAAGGAGAAGATTATTGGCGTGTATACTCCCCGGACGGTTTCGTCGAGCTTGCTCGTTTTTTTTTTTTTTTTTTTTTCTGTGGCGGCACTATCACCCTCCGGCGTTCGTAATATCGCGTGTCATCGATCTTAAACTTCGTTTTTTACATTTTAATGTTCAATTGGGGGGGAGGGGGAGGTGGAGGTATTATTTAAAAAGTACTATAAAAAATTCGAAAAATTTTAATTTTCAAGTGTTTTGATCCTGACAAATTTAATATCCCTGCCATCTTTGACTTTCGGCATGGACAGAACCGACAACTAGAAATATGTTAAACATTGTTTAGAATGGTAAACATTGAACAACTATGAAAGTGTTTTATAATTTTCCCTTTCAAATTATAAGTTTGAATATTTTCATTGTGAAGTTAAAGAAAAAAAAAAATGATTTCAAAATTCAATTATATTCTTCTTTGTTTAAATTTTTAAACTGCACTTGAATATCGAGTATCTCAACTAAATTTTGAATAAACTAATTTAAAAAATATTGAACGATATTCTTCGACACGCAGTAATAAAGTACCCTAAAAAAAACTTTTAAAAAGCAAAAAAAGTTTGGCGGCTTTCCAGGTCATAAGTATTTTGTTTCTGTAGTTTACGCATTGCAAAAATGACATTCTTACCACCAAGTACATGGAAATAAATTATTTCTTTCTACGAAATAAAACATTATGTCTTTTGATTCTTGAAAACTTTCTTGAACAAAAATAAACGATATCACAATGACGGGCAGTCTTTGCCATTTGACATTAACGATCTTCTTTTAGTAGCAGCTAATGGTGACAAA
>JAPYZL010071931.1:0-13944 GCA_030522825.1 Platygaster orseoliae | reverse complement strand
TATTGTGCAAATAAGTACGTATTCACTTTTGGATTTTGTTGAAATTTTTAGGTGGTTGTGCTAGCTTAAATTTAAGCTAGCACAATCTTCGAAATCTCGTAAATTATTGGAGCAATAAATTTATCGTCACGGTACTAAATAAGCATTAATTAAAACTTAATGTTAAGCTAGCAAAATATGTCGTATTCTTTTGAAACAAGGAGCGTTTAATTTTCAGTTAGTCCATTTTATTAGCCTTCAATTAAAGGATTATTTTGATATCAATATGATTATGCTTCGAGTAATCTTTAACATTGTGCTCTCCTGGCTAACTATAGCGGAAAACTCATTTTCCCCCAAAATCAAAAGAGAGTTCAATTTCAAATTCGCACATTTAATTTGCATTTAATTAAAGGATCATTTGATATCAATATGATTATGCTTCGAGTAATCTTTAACATTGTGCTCTGCTGGCTTAATGTTAAGATAGCAGAATATGTCGTATTCTTTTGAAAAAAAGAAGCGTTTAATTTTCAGTAGGTGCATTTGATTAGTGTTTAATAAAAGGATCAAGAGAGTGTAAATTATGAAAATGATATGCAATAAAATATGACTATAGTATTGTTCTGCTGCATCGCCCGCCTAATAGCGGAACACTTATTTTTCCGAAAAACCTAAAGAGCATTCAATTTCGAATTTGCACATTTAATTAACATTTAAGTAAAGGATCATTTGATATTAATATAATTATGCTTCGAGTAGTTTTTAACATTGTGCTCTGCTCGCTCACTCTAGCGGAACACTCATTCTTCCGAAAAACCAAAAGAGCGTTCAATTTAATATTGTGCAATTTAGTACGTTTTCACTTTTGGGTTGTGTTGAAATTTTCCGGTGGTTGTTCTAGCTTAAACTTGAGGTAGCACAATCGGTCGTATTTCGAAAAATATAAGAGCAATAAATTTTTGGTTAGGGTATCAAATTAGCATTAAATATTGTGCAATTTAGTACTATTTCATTTTTTGTTTGTGCTCTTATGGTTGTGCCACCTTAAGGGACCTGTCTAAAATAATGCCTAAAAATGTCCAAGTAGTGTCTAAAATGATGTCTAGAAACGTCTGAAATATGTCTAAAAATGTCTAAGAAGATGTCTAAAAATGTTCAAATAGCGTCTAAAACGTCTTAAATGACGTTTAAAAAGTATAAAAACGTCTGAATGATCTCTAAAAATGTCTAAAAGAGCATTCGTGCATTTTTCTGAGCAGATAAAATAATTTCGAAACACTTAAATTACGTACCACTATGATGTAACTTTTTTTTCTTAACAAATCCAAAATTCAGTTTTGTACAATTCTGCCTTAGAAATGGAATTAATTTGATTTTTTTTTAGCGTTGTATACTCTGTCTTGCGAAGCCTACAAAAATACGAACGCGGTGAATCAGAAAGCGGACATAAAAATCGACGTGGACGGTAGCGGACCTCTGCAACCGTTTCCTGTGACCTGTGAATTTTACGCGGACGGCAAGGTTTTGACGATTTTGCAGCACAGCAACGAACTGCCGACCCCGGTTGACGGGTTCGAGGAACCTGGGAGTTTTATTCAGGACATCACGTACGACGCGGATTTCGATCAGATCGAGGCCTTGCTCAATCGTTCCACCAGCTGTCGACAACGAATCAACTACGCTTGCAGACATTCCAAATTGTTCAACACTCCTGGTGAGTTTTTTTTTTTGTTTTTTACATTTGAAAATCTATATTTTTATTGAAATTTCCAAAATTATTGACGATGACAATAATAAAAAAAATTGAAATTTAATTTTTTCATAAATTAAATTGAGTTTTACTATACATAATTTTCTAAGAGTAATTTTTCCATAAATTTTATTTTATTTTATATTAAAATTTTTTTTCAATGCCAGGTATTAATAATTATAACTCCTATAATAGAGCATCTAATTGTGATTATTAAAAAAATTTGTCTTAAGTGCATGATATGTTGAAGAGAGTTTTCTTTTTAATTTTGACGATTCAATTAAAGAAAATTTTCTTAGTTGTTTAGAATCATCGAGAATCTTCGAAAATTTCCAACAGTTTTCAAAACTTATAGATTTTTATTGAAACTTTCAAAGTTATTGGCTATTTTAATAATGAAGAAAATTCAAATTAAATTTTTCAATAAGTTAAATTTTATTATGCTATGAATAATTTTTTAATGAATAATTTCACAATAAATTTTATTTTGTTTTATATCAAAATTTTTTTTTCAATGCCAGGTATTGAGAATTTTAATTCCTAAAATAGAGTATCTAATTGTGAATCTTAAAAAAATTGTCAAAAGTTCATGATTCGTTGAAGAGAATTTTCTTTTCAATCTTGACGATTCAATTAAAAAAAAAAATTGTTTAGTTGTTTAGAATCATCAAAAATTTTCATAATTATTGACGATGTTAATAGTAAAGAAAACTGAAATTAAATTTTGTATTAAATTGAATTAAGTTTTGTTATAAACAGTTTTTTAATGATATTTTCCCATAATTTTAATTTTATTGTATATTAAAACTTTTTTTTCAGTGCCATGCATTTGGAATTTTAATTCTCACAATAGAGGATTTAATTGTGAATCTTGAAAAAATGTGTCCAAAATTTATAACTTGTTAAAGAGAATTTTCTTTTTAATTTTGATAATTCAATTTAAAAAAAATTTTCTTTAGTTATTTAGAATAATTGAGAATTTCCAAAAATTTCCAATAATTTTCAAAACTTGCAGTTTTTCATTGAAATTCTTAAAACGATCGACGATTTTAGTAATAAAGGAAATTAAAATAATATCTTTTAATGAATAAAATTGAATTTTATTTTAAATAATTTTCCAAGAATATTTTTTCCATAAACTTTATTTTATTTTATATGAAAATGTTTTTTTCAATGCCAGGTATTAAGAATTTTATTTCCTATAATAGAGTATCTAATTGTAAATCTTAAAAAAATTTATCTAAAGTGCATAATTTGTTGAAGATAAAGATAATTTTCTTTTTCATCTTGACGATTATATTTGAAAAAAAATTTTTTGTTGTTTAGAATCATTGAGAATCTTCGAAAATTTTTGACAATGTTAACAATAAAGAAAATTAAAATCAAATTTTGCAAAAAATCAAATTTTATTTTTAATTGCATATTTTTTTTTTTTTTGCGAGACATTTGAAATTTGAATTCCGAAAGTAGAATACTTAATCTAAACTCTCCCAAAGTTCTTTCTTGTGCATGATTTCTTGAAAAAAGATTCATTAATTAATAACCTTTTTTTGTGTTTCTTTTTCCAGTGCACAACAATGAATATTTCAAACCAAACTCGTGGTGGGTCGGAAGAAACAACCAAAAAATGGATTATTGGGGCGGTGCATTGCCAGGATCCCAAAAATGCGAGTGTGGAGTTTTGGGTACTTGCGCGGATAATACCAAGTGGTGCAATTGCGACGCCAATTTGGAAGGCTGGCTCGAAGACGGCGGCGATATCGTAGAAAAAGATCACCTTCCCGTGAAACAACTCCGTTTTGGGGACACTGGAACACCTCTCGACGACAAAGAAGGAATTTACACTTTGGGTCCACTCACGTGTGAAGGCGATGGTAAGTTATTCTATTAAATAATTACTACAAACACTAAAACAAATCCATAACAAAGTTTTTCGTTTAATCCCTCAAAACTAAATCATGTAATTAACATATTTATATAAATAATGATTTTAATCTCGTAATTAATATAACAACAATTATAATAACAATGATTTATAATTATAAATTATACAATATTAATTACAAATAACGATTATAATAACAAATAATTTATTCTAAAAATTTCCCTGTTATTTTGTTTATCGGATTTCGTTTACTCATTATTTTCGAATTTGTTATAAGGATCGGAATTACCTTGGGTACCCAGTTTTAGGGAACCTGCAGGTGAGAATTATCTTTTCGCGTGAGAATTGGTAGAAGATTGAAACCTTGAAAATTCGTAGACTTGTTACGTCATACAAAAATCTTTCGAAACTAACAATGTTTTTTCGTTTGTTTATTCCTTTGTGGTATACTTAACACTTTAGTTGTTTTTGTTTGCATGTGATTCAATTTTGGTTGATTTCGATAAAAATATTCAGATTATCTGAGAGGAAGGTAATTTGTTATTTAATTATTTGGGTTTATGTTATTTTTGAAGTTTTTATTCATTGTTTTTTCGAACGATTGGGATTGCAGATCTTTTCAACAATGTTGTTACCTTCCGAATCGTTGATGCGACCGTGAATTTGCCGCCATTCGACATGGGCCATAATGGTGATATTTATTTCGAATTCAAAACAACTATTGAGAACGCTGTTATCATCCACAGCAAGGGACCAAGTGATTACATAAAAATTTCTATTAATGGCGGAAATCGAATTCATTTCCAGGTAATTTGGAATGATGATTAATGCTGAATGGAACTTGGGAGATTCTATAAATTTGACGAATATTGTTGTGAATCTCCACATTTTTTTAAATACAAAAAAATTTTGTAAATTAAAAAAACCTTTAAAAAAAATCAGTTTTATGATAGAAAGTTTTGATAATTCTCCTGGATCTACAACAATTTTTTTTTTTGAAATTCAACAAGTTTTCTAAATTGTTTAGAATTATCGGCAATTTATGAAAATGTTAAAAAAATTTTATCCTTAAACGTTTTTCGAACTTTTACATTTTTATTATTATTTTCAAAAGTATCGTTAGTTCCCACAGGTTAAAAGATTTTTTCATTTTTAAAAATTTAAAAAGCATCACAGTTTTTCTTGTTTCGCGATTAAATTTTGAAAATTTTCCTGAATATACATAGTGTATCATCTTTTTCTGAGATTTCACAAATTTTTCAAATTGTTTAGAACCACTGATATTTTTTAAAAATTTTCAACAGTTTTTCGTACTTAACATGATTTGAAAATTCATATTCTTATTAAAATTCTCAAAAGTATAATTAACTTCCGGAGGTTAAAACATTTTTTTGTTTTTAGAAACTTATAGAACATCACAGTTTCTCTTGTTTCGCGAAAAATTTTGAAAATTATTCTCGATCTATAGAATATATCATATTTTTTTTTAATTTGACAAATTTTTCGAATTGTTTATAATAATCGAGAATTTTAAAAAATTTTCAACAATTTTTCATACTTCAGCATGGTTTGAATTTTTAGGAAAATATGATTTCAATGAAAATCCAGAAGTTTAGAAAATTTCGAAGTATTACAAGTTGTTGAAAATTTTGGAGAATTTGATGAGAAGATGATCTAACTTTTTAACGATCTTATTTTTTAACTTTTTTCAAATGAAATAAAATGTTGAAAATATCAATAAAAGTCTAAATTTTGAAAAGTATGTGGATTAAAAAAACGTTAAAAAGTTTTATTTTAACATTAATTTATACGTATATTTTTTTACTTATGTTTATAAAAATATTAAAATATATTTATCTTTACCTATATTTATTTTTATGTATATTTTTTTACTTATATTTATTTTTACTAATATTTTTTATATTTATAAAAATATCGAAATGTATTGATATTTGCCTATATTTATTTACACCTATATTTTTTAACTTACATTTATTTTTACTAATGTTTGTTTTATGTTAATAAAAATATCAAAATATATTTATTTTTACCTATATTGATTTATGTTTTTTTTTTACTAATATTTTTTATATTTATATTAATATCAATATTAATATCAATATTAATATCAAAATGTATTTACAATAACCTTTATTTATTTATTTATTTATACTTACAATTTTTTACTCATATTTATTTATAATAATATTTTTTATATTCATAAAAAAATCAAAATTTATTTTAATATTTACCAATATTTATTTATACTTATATTTTTTAACTTATATTTATTCACTTATACTTATTTTTACTAAAGTTTTTAATATTTATAAAAATATTAAATTATACTCATATTCACCTATATTTATCTATACTTAAATTTTTTTACTATTATTTTTTGTATTTATAAAAATATCAAAATGTATTCATATTTATCTATATTTATTTTTACTCGTATTTTTTATATTTAATGAAATATCGAAATGTATTTATATTTACCTATATTTATTTATATTTATATTTTTGACTTATATTTATTTTTACTAATATTTTCTATGTTTATAATAATATCAAAATGTATTTACATTCATCTATATTTATTTATACTTATATTTACATATACTATTATTTTTCATATTTATAAAAATATCGAAATGTATTTATATTTACCCATATTTAATTAGACTTATATGTTTCAACTTATATTTATTCACTTATACTTATTTTTACTAATTTTTTTTATATTTAATAAAATATCGAAATGTACTAATATTTACCTATAATATATTATTATTTATGAATATTATTTATTTATATGTTTGACTTATATTTATTTTTACTAATATTTTCTATATTTATAAAAATATCGAAATGTATTGATATTCATCTATATTTATTCATGCTTATACTTGTTTACTTATAATTATTTACCCATCCTTATTTTTACTATTGTTTGTTATATTTATAGAAAAATCAAAATTTATTTATATTTACCTATATTTATTTATACATATTTTTTTTACTTGTATTTATAAAAATATCGAAATGCATTTACATTTACCTATATTTATTTAAACTTATATTTATTTACTTATATTTACATTTACCAATATTGTTTAAATTCATAAGAATATCGAAACGTATTTTTCGCAGTATCAAGCCGGCGGAGGACCTTTAGCGGTGAGTGAGCAAACCTCGTATCGTTTGTCAGACGATCGTTGGCACTCGGTGTCGATCGAGAGGAACCGCAAACAAGCGACCATCATCATCGACGGCGCCCTGAAGAACGAGGTGAAGGAACCGCCAGGACCGGTGCGCGCCCTTCACCTCACCTCGGACTTGGTCGTCGGCGCGAGCACCGACTACAGGGACGGCTTCGTCGGCTGCATCCGCGCTCTGCTGCTCAACGGTCAGATCCAGGATCTCAGGGGTCGCGCGCGTCAAGGTCTTTACGGCGTTAGCGAAGGCTGCGTCGGCAAATGCGAGAGCAATCCTTGCCTCAACAACGGCACCTGTCACGAACGATACGACGGCTACTGGTGCGACTGCCGCTGGACATCGTTCAAGGGACCGATTTGTGCTGATGGTGAGTTTCACATTTTTTGAGAAATATTTATATTTTATATGTATTAGAAATATTTTATGTTTATTTAATATGTTGATCGTATAAACACTGAATAAATCTCTAAAATCCAATTCCAATTTAAAAAATTGTATATCTTGAAAATCCCAAAGGAAATTAATTTTTTTAATACTTATTTTGAGTCATTTTCTGATAATATTAATTTTAATTGCTGATTTTCTACATAAAGTCATTCGGATTTTCCAGAAATCGGTGTCAACTTGCGACAAAGCTCCATAATCAAGTACGACTTCATGGGCAGCTGGCGCTCGACATTATCCGAAAAAATTCGAGTAGGTTTCACTACCACGAATCCAAAAGGTTTTCTCCTTGGACTTTTCTCCAACATCTCCGGCGAATACATGACCATAATGGTGTCCAACAGCGGTCATCTTCGCATCGTTTTTGATTTTGGCTTCGAGCGCCAAGAAGTCATTTTCCCCAAGAAGCATTTCGGATTGGGGCAGTACCACGACGTTCGCATCGGTGAGTTTCTTGCGTTTTTTCTACTTGTGAAGTTTCACTTTAAAATTTCCGAACATACATGAATATTTCCGAACGTACTTGAGAACATAACCTAACAATTCCAAACGTACCCGAATATTTCCGAATATCCACGAACACTTCCGAACATAACCGAGAACATGCTCGAATATTTCCGAACATCCCCGAACACTTCCGAACATACACGAATATTTCCGAACATTCCCGAACACTTCTGAATATTTCCGAACATAAACGAATGTAATCGAAATTTTTATGTTATGTTTTATTAAAATGGCTGACGTAGTTTTATCTTAAAATTCGTCTTTTCTGAAATTATTATTAATAATTAATTAATTTTTATGCAACTATTTTCCCTTGCAGGTCGCAAGAACTCGGGCTCCACCCTCGTGCTCCAGGTCGACAACTACGAACCCCGGGAGTTCCATTTCAACATCAAAGCCTCCGCCGACGCGCAGTTCAACAACATCCAATACATGTACATCGGCCGCAACGAGAGCATGTCCGAGGGTTTCACCGGGTGCGTCTCCCGCGTGGAATTCGACGACATCTATCCTCTGAAGCTGCTCTTCCAGGAGAACGGTCCAGGAAACGTTCGCTCCCTGGGCTCCCCGATCATTGAGGACTTTTGCGGAGTAGAGCCCATAACGCATCCCCCGAATCTAGTGGAAACCCGACCACCACCAAACGTCGACGAGGAGAAGGTTCGCGCGGCGTATCACGAAACCGACACCGCGATTTTGGGCAGCGTTTTGGCGGTTATTTTCCTCGCCCTCGTCGTCATGGGCATCCTCATTGGGAGATACATGTCCAGGCACAAGGGCGAGTATTTGACCCAGGAAGACAAGGGCGCCGAGATCGCCCTCGACCCGGATTCCGCGGTCGTTAATTCGGCGACTGGACACCAGGTCCAGAGGAAGAAAGAGTATTTCATGTAGGGCCCTTTTTGATCTGAGCTTTTGGGGATTTTCTGGGAACCTCGAAAATGTACGATACTCGAGAAAGAGTATTTTATCAATTTTTTCAATTATAAAATTAACAATAGTTATTTGTATATCTAGGTGTTAAAGTATGACGTTTTACGCCGAGATATGCATCTAGTTTTTTATATTGAAACCATCAACAAAGCGACGAAAAAATTTCAGGTTGTGTTGGGGAATGTGTAAAACGCCTGCGCAGGTCACGTGACTTGTGCGGGCGTTTTACACGTTGCCCAATACAATGTGAAATTTTAGCGTTGCTGTGCATGAGGTGAAAAACTCGCTGGTGATGGTTGAGTTATAAAAAAGTATTTTTTGGGGAAGTTGAATTAATTTTCTTTTTTATTGCTGATATCGTTGGTTTATCAGAAAATATTAGACACGTGTTTTTTTTCTTTTTGTCGTGTCTCAAAAATTCATGGATGCTTTTAAATAATTAATCAATTAAAAATATGTATTTGTTTTTCCAAGATGATTAGAATTTTGAATGTGATAAGATTAATTTGTTTTCTGGACTTGTCTAATAATGCATTTATAAAAAAAAAAATTATGGTTGTTTATGAAGTCAGTTATAATGAACTATTTTTTGGTAGTTCTGGTAATTTTAGAAGGAAAATATTCTTTGAGATACTTGAATAAAAGAATTTCCTGATTTGCAAATATTCAGTTAATTAATGACGTAATAAACGAATTAAAATTTTTGTATTTACGGCTTGGAAAATATTTAAATAAGTTAAAATAATCAATTTGATGATTATGTGTGATACAATTGAGTTTTATTTACCCATTTCGATGTGAAGTTATTGTTTTAAATACTTTAAAATTGACGAACTTTAAATTTTTTTAATCAATACTTCGAAACATTTTTCGAAGCCAAATTTATGGAACTCTTTTATCGAATTTTATATTACAATTTTTTTATGATGTGATAATTTCAAAGTGAAAAACTTTCAGCTTTTAAATAACTGATAATCAGATGATTTATTTTATTTATTCCTAGAATTCGAGAATGAGAAAATTTTTATTTTTTTACAAGGATGTTAAAATGAAGCAACTTTGAAATTTAAAAATTTATATTATTCAATATATAGTTTTCGATATTCACATTTTGAAGCTTGAAAATAAAAAAATTTACGAACTAAATTTTCATTTAAATAACTGCATAATGAGCGAAAAATAGTGTAAGTGATAATTTTCGAGGTTCTTAGATAAATTTTAATAATATACATCCCCTATAATTTTGATATAAATTTATTTGCAGTGGTTAAGGAGATTAATTAGATTTATGCAAAACGTGTCTTCAAAACCACGAAGAACAATTCAGAAAAAAATTTTTTTTAATTCTATCAGATAATTCAGAAAATACTCGTTTTTTATTCCAACTTTTCAAAGTTCACAAATGTGAAGAAATAGCCATGACCACTGCATTTATGAATAAATCTCAATCTCAAAATGCATTTCGCTATCGATGCAAGAATTCGGTTAATCCTTCGGCGAATTTTTATGCCTAGTCAATTTCTATGCCTTGAAAAAAATTTTTTAAATCATAAACTCGAAAATAAAGTCTCGATTCTTGCATCCTATTTTTTTACTTTTTATACACCGCTTCTGGCGATCGAAAATATTCATCGAATCTCAATTTTACGAACAAATTTCGTACCAGTATTTTTCCAAGCGACAAATTTTCGCACTTTTTGTAATTTTCGTGAAAATTTGTCCTTTTCCCCTGTGTTCGAAAATGTAAATATTTTATAAGTACTAAAGCGCAGATCGATGAACAAAGTGCTCTTTCACATTTTTTCTACTTTCGATCTGCGCCCAATTTTTTGTGGAAAATGGAAGAGCGAGCGCGATCTGAAAAAAAAAAGAAAAATGAAAAAATCTCTAGGGGAAACGGTTTTTCCATGTAAATAACCAATCACCAAATATTTCGTAGTGCAGCGAATAGCAATTTTGTAGGTTTAGAATAGGCTTTTTGTACTCTGATATTTTTGGAACGATCCAAGTGATCGAGATTTTTTTAATATAAACGCTAGTACATCATATTTATGTATATTTCTGCAACAACGGGGTGCTAACATATGTTTCTAATTTGTTTTGGAATTTTCGTCATTGCCATGTGGAATACTTGAATTCGAATCGTACATATTAAATTTTTTATGTTAATTTCAGAACAGTGGTTAAAGTGCAATGCTGATAATTTGAAGGTTTTGGTTCGATTTCAATTGTCGGCAATTTTTTTTTTATTCAATATAAGCACATCAATTTTTACGAATTATAGTAAAACGCTGATTTTTTATTAATAATCTCAACAATCTACCGACTAATTATAAAAAACTTTTTTTGAAATTCAGTCTTAAGGAACGCAAAATTAAAAAAACCGCCGATCTCCATAAATATTTTTCTCAATGTACGAAAAACCCATGCTAGCACCCTGTTAAAAAAAAATGAAGAGCATGCAAACAATTTTATTTCACCGGCAAAATATGTACGTTTTCGTGTGTATATTTTGAGTCTTGTGCCAACTGCTTCGATTTGTATTTACTTACCTTTTTATTCCTTTCGTCCTTTTTAGATCAGCATTAATTGCAACTATTACCGTCCAAAGTGCAGCAGGCACCTCAAGATTGATTTTTATTTTTGTTATATTAGTGTAATTTGAGTTGTTTTCTTTTTTTTAATTTTTTTTTCGTAGTTTTTAGTTCTTTTCGTTTCGACCGCTAATTATAGACAAAAGTCATTGTATATACTTATATGCAAGGACACTGGTTGATGCAATGTAATTTTCATATTTCAAAAATAAAGTTGTAACGGAAAATTGATGGTTTTTATTTCATGTTTTTTCTGGGGAATGAGGTAAAAAGAGACCATGGAATTACCACCCTTCGTGTAAAAGGGTCGTGAGGGGGAGGGGGGTGAAACATCGTTTGTACATTGAGACCTGCTGCGTTTCCTCGTTTTCCCAATCCCCATCGTTTTTGGATCGCGACCTCGTGAATTTCTTTCGGAAATGACCATTTTTTTTCGAATAACGCGCAGTTTTGACAAAAATAGTATATTACTGCGAGTTTTGGAAATGTCGGTTTCGACGAAACGGAAGTTTGCAGCCCGAGGCGAAGCCGAGGGCTGTAATTGTTTCGTCAAAATAGGCAATTTTTTTTTTTATTCACAGTTCGCTAGTAATTTACGTCCAAATATCCGATTACTAGCAAATCGTGAATAAAAATTTTTTTTCGTAAAATAAACAAGGTGAATTATAAATAAACATTTTCGTGGAACTTCGGGAAATGATAATTCGGTTGCGAGTAATTGTGATAAAAATGGGACGTATCGGGAACTTTTGATATGAAAGTGCATGAAGCGTTTTGCAATTGCGCGGAGTTTCTGGAGATCGGAGTGGGGGTTAGAGGATTTTGACGTCGTGCGCAGTATTTATACTTCGGGATCGTTTCGAGGTGTTCGAGAAAGTGCAAGAATTCGAAGCTCTCGTTTCCGGGAAAGTTGAAATTTTGAGTGACTAGTTTTTTTTGTGTGATTACGACGATGAAGGTATTAAAAAAATTTTTTTATTTATTTTCAAGCAAATTCCAAGACAACGTTTGAAAATAAAGTTTCTTCTTTTGCAATTATGAATCTTTTTTAGATGCTCATGTGCGTTTTTTGCGCGATCGTAACGCTTTATTTGGTTAAAAGTGACATTTCCTCGGAAAAAGAAGCCAATTTAATTTACGATTGGGTAAGTAATCTACTATTGGTTAGGAGCATAGGGAAATCAGCGTTTTTTCTTTGCTTAATTCGTGAAAATCCTCGTAATCCATAGAATAAACAAGTGTTGGGTGAATTTACTCCGAAAGAATTATTGGGCAAAACGAAAAGGCCATTTTGCAACGCTTTCACCGGTGAGTTTTCTTCAAATTTTCCCGTTGCAACGTCCCTGATTGTTAAGTAAAAAAATTAAAAAAACATATTCAGGTTGTGGCCGTAAACGAAGCTACACCTACAAAAATCAACTACTGAAACCGCTGTACAAAAAAATGAAACGAAATTCCCTCAATCGATCATGGACGAACAACCCAAAATTTCGAAAAGGTCGAATCACCTAAGGAAAACAAATTCACCTAATTCAACAATCAAGTACAACAAATTCCTCATAATTTGCCATAAATAAATTTATTGTACAAGTAACGAAATCTACGATTTTCCACGCTTTGTTCTCTGCAGAATATATTGAATATAAAGGTACATTAAACGCTCTTGGAATCTTGATTATTTACAGTGTTTTTTGGTTTTTTTTTTATAAAAATACATCGATTATATGCATTGTGTGTGTGTGTGTGTGTGTGTGTGTGTGTGTGTGTGTGTGTGTGTGTGTGTGTGTGTTATTTTCTTTTCGCGATTTTCTTGTTTATTCGACAGTTGAGAAGGATGGAGCGAAACAGGACGATTAGTACTAATTTTGCGACGACAGTTACAAATCCCAACTAAACAAATGGTGTTTCACGAGCATGTCTCTAACGCCGTCTTTGAGTGGCTGCGATTGTTCTTTTTTCGGAGGCAATTCCCAATCTCTGTTCAGATTAAAAGCGAACTGACTCAGAATCCGAAGCTCGCATTTTATTTGTACCCAACCTGGGCTATTTAGAAAACTCCAAGGTTGATACCTACAGTGTTCAATTATTTTCGATTAAATTCAAAAAATTGCTTTTCAACCCCATCCAAGAAAAAAGTAAAAAATGTTAATAACGATGAATAATATTCGTTAAATTTAACATTATTCACAGTTACTTTTTTTGAACTCATGAATAATTCTTTTTTCTGTATATGAAATTTGGGGATTGTGCATACATTTTTTATGCATTCTTGACTTTTTGTATAAATTTATTGTATATACCGATTTTTGCGCATAATTTTCTGTGCAAATTAAAATTATAGCACGTCCTTCATATATACAAGAAAATAGTTGCAACAATAGATGAAAAATCTGAATTGCATTCTCAGTGATTTGGTTTTTATAAAAAATGGCAAAATTCTTAAAAGAATCAGAAATTTCTTATAAGAATTCCGTTTTTTATAAAGTCGATCTTAGAAAATTTGTATAAAAAAGTGTTTCTTATGAAAATTATAAATAGATATTTATGCTACAAGGGAGGAATGGAATGATTCTACGAGCGAACATTTGGGCACGAGCGGCAGCGAGTGTCCAAGCGCGCGAGTTGAATCA
>JAPYZL010071908.1:0-11709 GCA_030522825.1 Platygaster orseoliae | reverse complement strand
ACTGTGACTAGTATTATAAATATTTTCTTTTGAAAAAATTCATGAAGCATCTCTCGAAGTGTATAAATAAATAGGCATTTAGTGTTTTAAGAAAAGTTTTGTTGTTTTTCCAAAAAAAAATCGTAAAAATGCCTTTTTTTTCTCGCGCGCACAAGTGTATATAACCCCTTAAAATTTACCTAAGGAGCTTTTCTTGTAAGAAGGAAATGACGTTGGCACCCAATTTTTTTTCTCGGCTCATGATTAAACTAGATAAATATCTAGGATTCTTGATTTTTTCTGCGCAGTGCATCAACAGTGCCCATGAATCATACACTGCGTCAATAACGTATGTATTGTAGATAACCCCTTCATCTACGCAACAACAAAATTCGCCATTATTCGTGAAGATATCGCAATACCTCAAGAAATTAATTGCAAATCTTATGTACAAGGAACTTCAGTATGAATCCAGTGTGCTGGATTCTCATAGTTTGGAATCTTCCACGTTATATTGCCAACGAGTTGTTCATTGGTTGGATCATCCGTAAAAATGTAAGTAAAATTCATTGTGATTTCAGTATTTTCTGGAGATGCTGATAATTCTGCTCTCATGCATTTGTAGGCCAAAGCCTCCTCTGAACTGGCATAATAGTGTAGTACGTTCCATACTCCTGTAAACTAAAAAGTACTGATGATTTCTCCGGACGGTGTTGGACCATGTTATACATTTTTCAAAACATTCTAGGTCACTCTAGCGTTATAAAGATAAATATTTTCAACTTAAAAAAATTGTAAAAATACTCCCAATACTAGTTTTTCTCAGCTCTGATATTCTACAAGTAAAAATGTGGTGCACCATGTGATTGTACTCTTTTTTTCGTATTTATTTTGTAAATCCCATCGTTATTTAATTTTTGTTTAAACAATAATGTGTCAAAACCAATTTAATGTGGATTTAATGTGTTATTTTCTTTTTTTTTTGGGGGGGGGGTGGGGGGAATGGGAATGTCGTAAGAGCTAGAGCCTGCAAAAACCGATGATTACCAAGAGCTAAGCAGACAGTTGTAATATGTATTATTTATTCATTTATAATTTTTCGAGTTTCAAGTTGCAGCGTAATGAGGAACTACGTATGCGAGTTTAAGTGATATCACGCGGCGACATGGATAACAAAAAAGTTGTCCTATACAGCATTGCGGATGTTCACTGTGATTTCTTATCTTTGACGTATTTTCCATGTTTCAGGCACTAAAATAAAATATTTAGTATAAATAACATTGAAGCCATACGCTTTTATCTTTGGGTTTTCAGTGATTAGTGCTGCTTATTTGCGAATTTTCTTAATTTCCGCGACCTTAATCGCTAACTTAAACTCTTCGTATTTTTTTTTTTTTTTTTTAACTAATTTTGTCAAGTTGGCGATTTTTTGTGAGATACAAAAGGTGTTGGAATTTATATTATAACTGTGGTGAGGTTTCGAAAGGGGCGAATCCCCTTTGCGGGGGGTCCAGGGGCAGAGCCCCCTAGTACAAGGTGAAATTTAGTTAAGATGAAAAAAAAAATTCTAAGCCTAAGTAATAAACCTGCTGCAAAAAATTCAATAAATACAATACATGTCATGAATTGGTCATTGCAAATTGTTAATGACACTAATGGATCGATGATTCAAGAAATATAACGGATGTGATTGTCTGGTACACAGGGAGAAATTTTTGGTTATAGCAACTATTGATTTCGTAAAATATGAGCTCACCAAAGTTTTGGGAAATGTAACTAAAACTTTAGGCATGATAACCAAATTATTGGTTGTTGCAACTTAATGATCAGTCATGAAAATTGGGCATTAGTTGTTATAACAGAAGCTTTGGTTGTCATAACCAAATTTTTGGTTGTAATAGCCATAACTTTGGTGGGTCCATGTTTTACTCAATCAATGGTTGCTATAACCAAATCATTTCTCGCCGTGTAGCATTAGAATTTAATGAATAGAGCTTATTTCAATTAAATTAAACCAATGAATAAAAATTCACTCTTCGTTTTCATTCGGCTTTAACAAATTGATGTATTGTACATTTTATAAAATAGGTAATATAAATTAAAATCCCAAAATTTCGGAAAATTATTGTTCACATAACTTCAGTTGCATCTTATACTTGCAGATTTTCAATTTTCACGATGTTAATGAAACTAATATTTATTTTCTAAAACCACAGTACCTTTTGTATGTCGAAATAGCGCATTGCTTTCACTTTTGGGCACTTGGATTTGTCTTCTATGGGTTTCCATGCATTGGCACACATGAGGTTGATTATATTAAAAATAATTAAAAGGTAATATGCACTTTCATGTTGTTCAAGTTTTGGCAATGGAAACATTGTTAAAGCGTGTACTAGCTCGTTTCAGCTCGCGAGTTAATGTGAGATTGATACCCTTTTCTACACGAGCCACCCACTATAGGAATCCTTCCGCTAGATTGTTGTTCGTCTTTGAGCTCTTTTGAATCTCATACTTGATTTGTCAAGTTAAGAGTTTATATTGGGATGTTGGCACCACATCATAGAATTTTTTGAATAAATATTTGAAGAAGTTTAAATTTTGGTGTGAAATTTATAGGGATTCACAATTTTGCAATTTTCGTGCTTGACACTTTCAGATTGTTAATTTCTCGATAAATAATTGGGGATATTGAAGTTGGGTTTCTATATTAATTGTAAATTATCAATAGCATTAGAAAACTTCTTGTGAAAAATGAAATATTGTAAATTTTTAAAAATATCAATGGGAAGACCATGAATACAAAATTGAGAAAAAAAAGTAAATATTTTCAATTTGAAAATTTGAAGAAAATATTATAAAACACATTTTTATGAAGTTAATGTAATTTCACCGAAATTCTTATTATAATACTGAAAAAACTTTTACGTAATGTACTTTTACGTATATTCACGAGAAAACTGAAAAAATCAAAGAACTCAAGAATTTTGAGTAAAGTCCTTTTTGTAGATAAATTTTGCGGAACGTAAATACACAAAAATATCAAAAAAATTTTACGTAACTTCAGGGAATTACTGGAATTAAGAAAATCGAAAGAATTTTACATACAAGATTGTTCTACGTAATTTTACAAAAATTTATTTGATGTTTTTACACGAAAATACTGCGAGAATCAAAGAATTAAAAACTTTTGCGTAATTTCACGAAACGTTTCATAACGTAATTCTATGATAATATTGATAAAATCGAAACAATTAAAAATGTTTACGTAAAATACCTTTTTTTGACGTAATTTTACGAAACATAATTTCATGTAAATTCACAAAAATAGTGAAAAATCAAAGCATTGAAAAATTTCAGGCAACAAACTTTTTAGGTGATTTGACAAAACTTGATTTCCCAAAACTGCTGAAAAAAGCAGCTTATGGTGCTGCATTTGCCTGTTCAAGTCAGGTCAGTGTAACACGCCCGGCGATTCTTGTTTCTTCATGAAACGTTTCATAACGTAATTCTATGATAATGTTGATTAAATCGAAACAATTAAAAATGTTTACGTAAAATACCTTTTTTTTGACGTAATTTTACGAAACATTATTTCATGTAAATTCACAAAAATAGTGAAAAATCAAAGCATTGAAAAATTTCAGGCAATAAACTTTTTACGTGATTTGACAAAACTTGATTTCCCGAAACTGCTGAAAAAAGCAGCTCATGGTGCTGCATTTGCCTGTTCAAGTCAGGTCAGTGTAGCACGTTCGGCGATTCTTGTTTTTTTCATTGCTGCAGCTGGCCAATTCCATTTGCGCCGTTGCTTGACTTTCGATGGTAGAAGTTGTTGGTAGTCCAAAAGAATGTATCACCGTCGACGCTTTTCGTCATATGTTTTCGAAAATCTTCCCCTTAATGTAAGTCTCTGACCGAATTAAACTTGATTAGAATTAGCGGTTTCGTGAATTCTTTCCGCATCTAGGGAGCAAAGATTGTAGGCCAGTTGTCTACATATATATAGTCTTATTTAATTTTTTTCAATTCTGGATCGAACAAGATCGGGTATTCAATGTCTAGCTCTGACAGCTTATTAAAATATATAGTCTTATTCAATATTATTCAATTCGGGATCGAGCAAGATCGAGTAATCAACAGATATAAGTTTCGACAATCACGATTTTTCTAATGACAAATTAAAAATTCAGCGATAATTGGATTTCAATTCCAAAATGTCGAATCACAAATTTTTATTCTCTCCTCTACATCTTGGAATTTTGAATCCTTCAAATCAACACTACACAATTCCAGCAACATTGTAACTCAATAAATAAAAAATGTGACCACAATTACGAAAAAATGACATATGATGTCATAAACTTAAATTTGAAAAAAATCTACAAATCAGAAAAAAAAATTTTTTTCTATGGGGTAAAAATTCCCATTAATGAAAGCTGGAAGATTGAAAACCACAAACATTAAAAAAAAAACTAAAAGAACAAAAAAAGAAGTAACTGTTCCCACTTTAATTCATACATAAAATCCTGAAATATTTTTCAAACATGTCTGGACACTTTCAAACGAAAAATTTTATCACAGGCCATAACAGGCCATTTTATCATTGGCCTTGATAAGCGCCAAAACGCGAAAACTGACAGTTTGATTATTGAAATAGATAACAAAAACTGGAATTTATTATTGACTGGGATAATAAAGTAAGTTGATATTAAATATAATTACCTGATATATGGGTAGTTCTCCGAAAAAGGGGGACTTTCATCAAAAGTAAAAACTAGTGCAAGTATACAAGCTACAACTTTTATTGTATGGTTTTTACACGCTCGCTAAGATCCTGAATTTTCTGTTACTCTGATGCGCTAGCCAAGAACATTTTTCGTGATCAATTTACAAAAAAGTATAATTTTGGTAGCTTTTTATTTTATGCATTATGAATTAAAGTGAAGTTCGGAAAATTCGAATTTCAGACACGAAAATCTTATATTTAATGATATGCTCACTAATTTCACTGCATGAAAAACATAATGTTAAAAAAAAATTCTAACTTCCGTGTTCCAATTTCGAAAAAACTATATTTATACAAAATATTGTGCAAAATTTCAACGAATAAAAAGGAATAGGACCCGAGTTTTATTATAGTCCGAACTTGTAACCACTGATAGTTGACGGGAATGGAAAACGTTAGAAAATCACTCGTTACGAATTTATTATTGCGCATTTCACAAAACTCTTGAAAAGGGTTGTTAATAAAGTTGCAATCTTAAAATAAAAATCTAATATACGTTTCAAATTTGCGTGAACACGAAGTTAACCGCAGAGACGGGAATGGACGCAATAAAAATACTACACGTTTCGACACGCATAATTTTTAATTGTGAGAAAACTAATAAATATTTCCTTTCAATTTTTTTTTACCTATAAGTGACACGTTTAATGTGTATGAGAAAAAAAAGCGGATTCAAATAATCAATGTAAGTATGTGCAAAAATACACGACTTCCATTCCCATCTCTGCGTGCAATATTTTTTGGACTTGAAAAAGTTCATAAGAAAAATGTAATGAAATTGATTTCATTGTTATTAATATAAAAATGAGTAATACTTCTAATTGTTCCCTAGGACATTGATTGAATATGGTAATTAAAAAAAAAACAACTATTATACAAAATTTATTAATTTTATGGTAATTAGAATTTGTAAAATGATTGTTGTTGATCTTGATAAAGGTGGAAATGCAAAAACTGAAAGTTTGATTATTAAAATAAATATTTATTAATTTTTTTAATAACATTCATTGTCAATCACATCTACATAAAAAACCTTATTCACAGATAACTCTTTAGAAAACAAACATAAAAGTTGAAAATAATAAACATACAAATATTTTGAATATACATAAACATACAGAAACACTGAGAACTTAAAAATCGCCTGTTAAAAAATGAAACGATTCTAAACAAATCATAACAAAATTGACATTAACCGAACTTAATTAAAAAAATTAACACAACGAAAACATTCCAAAAACATAATGAAACAATTGCTGTCATTCGCCCACAATAAAAAATCTAAATGATCCGGAAAATTTTTAACATTTCTCACCAATAGCGAGCCAGATATATCATTTTTGCAGACAAAAATATACTTTTCAAGCCGACGATGGTACGTGGTCACGGATGAAGGGTGTTTATATCGTTGCCGAGGGTGGCGACTGGGCGGCGCATCCTCTCGATCCAGCTGCTCTTGGCGACGCGCTGCTGCGTTTTTCGTGGATGGACAACCATAATTTTCAAACAAAATAACACGAATGGAAAACACTTCGGGGCGCTGAAGATGGGATACAGCTTTTTTTTACGACAATTCCTTCAAATTTTGATGTTTTGCTTTTCAAGTTAATTATTGAAAAGTATTGAAATGGGCTCTTCTCATAGTCGTATCATTTTTGTAAATATTTCAGGGTCTTTGATATATATTTTTAGCTTCTTTTTCGAATTTGTTTCTTTCTCTTCGATGAAGATGATTTGAAAAGTTTTGAAGTCTATACTGTCATAGTATCCGTCATCGAGTCTTGCTTGAATTTTATCTCTCAACTGCACCATAACTTCATGAACATCTGTGCTCATCACATTTTTGGCCTCCAATAATTTGAACCTCTTTGTCAACGTTTCCATAAAATGATGAATGGAGTATAAATAACATTCAGAAAGTGTCAATGGTGCTTTCGAATCATCATTGATTTCATCTTCTTGGTTGCTCACAAATTTCCAAACAATTACATCAACTTCTTCTCCTTGATTTATGAAATACTGCTTTATACCCGGCCACTTTTGTAAAAGTCTTTCAATTGCAGGGAAAAGAGATAGCCATCTTGTAATAACATGTCTCAAAATTGGTTGGAATTCTAAATTGAAAGCATCAAAACATTTTTTTAGTTCATCGGTGTTTTTGGCACTCGAGGAAAACTCAGCATACATTTTAAAAACTAAGTTTTCAACATCGTATAATAAAGCTTTGCAAATATGCCTGCCTGCATTGTGTATAATATGAGCGTTACAGTTGCTCTTTATTATCCATAGCTGACAGGTGGGTTGTCAGCTGAATAAGAGCTTGTATTTTTTACAATAATTTTAATAATTTTTAACAATACTTATTAACAGTGTAGATCACAGTTTTTCAGGAAGTAAACTTTTTTCACGAAGCTTAATAAGTAAAGTCTCAACTTAATGTTTATCAACTCTTGTTGTAATACAATAACCTTCTATATAATTGTTCGATTTAAACATCATATTTGACTGAAATTTTCGATGGGCTTTAGACACCCAAAACCCCCGTCTACGCCTACGTCGCTGCTCGTGACTCAAGCTCTTTCGTATTTCATGCAATTGCCACGCGCACGCGCGAGGACAGCACTGAACGATCACGTATCGATTCTGGTATGATCCCCACGCTATTTATTCGAAGTGTATGCGCGACAACGTGTCTAAACTACGTACTCTGATCGATACCCCGGGTCCATGTATCGATTCATATTCTTCATTGCTATTCATAACAACAACAGTTCATTGAATTCATTTCGCACGATTTCGCAGTGTTTCGTAGTATGCATCTACAGTGTAGTGAAAAAGGTGGAAAACACGCTTTCCCGCGTTGTCCCTGGCTCAGGCGCAATTAAAGGTTAGGTCGCTTGTCCGGTCATGAGCCCAGCAGCTCCGAGAGGCGGCGGTGCCGCCCGGAATTTTACCAAGCCGAACTAATTATAGTAAGTAGAGAAAATTCCTCGCCAAAAATTCCGCGCTCGCTCGCTCGACTCGGGAAAATATCGCACCGATGACTAACGCGCGATCTGCGGTTACCGTGACGTCGCCCCTGCAAGGCTCCTCTGCGGTTTTTCGCATTTTTGCCCAAGTTGGCCCGATTTCTTTCCGCTGGCGCGTTTCCCTCGCATCGATGTCTCCGCCAATTCCTTGTGAGTTTATACTCCCCCGGGAGTGCTTTTTTCACCCGGGGCGCGGCTGGCAATTTTTTTGGTTTCGCGTATGCATGAAATAAGCGAGGGGAAATGTTTGCAATTCATTTGAGGGGAGAGCATTCCGAATAATGTAATTGCAATGCGTGAAATCGAGACTAGTCTTGGATTTTGGATCAAAGCGAGTGAGGAATTGGGATTCCAGAATCATTTACTTGTCATTTCGTAAATGAGGGTTTCGAGTTCTAATTGAGAGTGGATAATTCCAAAGAAATCTCGATGACTGTTGTTTGAAAAATGAATTCTTTTCGTCTGTAAATGAGTTTACAGGTACTCATCATTGTTAGAAAGTAATTATTCTCCTGGCAGAAAAAAATCCAAGTCTGAATTCATCATTTTATATTTGAATCCAATGTTTCCACATTTTTTACTTTTGCTTATTCAACGAAAAATAAAAATTTCCAACGTGTTCCAAATGTGGAACAAAATCTTTTATTTCATCATGAATTCTGGGTAATTCGTGATAGCTTGAAACTTAAATAGACATACGATCACTTTGTTATAAATGATCTTTTTCATACACAGGAGTAAAACATGACATTTTAATTATTTTCTGATTCTTGTAAAGAATACTAAGTGGTAGATAATACATGTCATTTTAAGGCTTGAAATAGCAGACATCACATTTTTAGAATAAATCGTGTGTATGAAAAACTGCTCACATTAATTTACAACATACTGTTTCTTTTTTGATAATGTAATCTACTTATCTTATAAAAACTCTTGCTTCTGATGAAATGAACTAAGTGTACAACATTTTGTTTTTTGTAATAATATTTTTTGTGCTATAGTAACGCCAACGTTATTATAATAAATTATTCAGAACTAAATTTACATGGTTTTTTCTAGCTTGAAACACAAATAACCTTTAACAATCTAAGAAAACTATCATTTTTGGTCGGCGTTATTAATAAAAACTCATAATTTTATGTTGAATTTATTAAGAACTTGAATTTCAATCAACAAGGATTTAAAATTTGACTGTGCAACATCAAAAAAAGCAAAAGAATTTCATAATCTTAATACGTGCAAAAGAATCATGTTTGGTTGAATCACGTTTTTGAGTAATATGTTATCAAACTTTTTTATCCAACATTATGCAACTCAGCTGAATATTCATTGATTTCCACGAATAAAAAGGTATTTAAAATTTTGAAAGTCGCAGAACTTGTTGGGAGAGAATCCATTTTCGTTGAAAAAAAGTCAAATAAAAAAAACCTTGGTTAATCCCAGGTGACCACCCTCTTTTAAACAATGAAGATCACTGTAACATAAGAAAAAAATATTATTTTCCTCCGGAACGTTCCTCTCATTTACTCAAAGTTATATATTTTATTTTATTTATTAAAAGTGTGATTCTATACTTTTTAAACGCAGAAACTGAAAAAAATTCTTAATAGTTATAAATTGATAAAGGTTCAACAAGACTATGCCATTCAAAATTCAAGCTATTAATTTTCGCATTAAAATCGTTTCTTTTTATTTCTATCTTTAATAAATTTTTTATTTTGTGGAATCTGATAATAGTTGACTTTTCTGTGATAGAAACTTGAGTAAAAATCCGAATACTTATATATTTATCATCAAAGAGTTTTGAAGTATTAGTACTTCAGCTGCAACTTCCAACCAAGTCTTTAGTAAGTCGTGATTTTGAATTTAGTTCATGCAGTGAAGTAATTATCTGTATCACAAATTTTGATGTTTCTGAAGTTTCAAACGTTTAAAAATAAACGAAAAACTAAAGATTTGTTCTATCATCCCTACTAACTAAATTAATAAACAAATACCTATTATTTTAATTATGAATAAGAATGAAAAATTGCATTATTTTCGTTCTCGTTTATTTCATAAACGTTTGCGACTTTTTATCGCACAAATGTCGTTGCGGACATTTGCACGCACACACGAGCGCATACGAACACACACAATAATATATTATATAATATTATTACTTATTTTACTATTTATTATAAACATTAAAATACTTACATCGACTGTGTCGTCGCTTTATCCCAGAATAAAACCAACTTTGACACTAGAATTGTACCTACAATTAGTTACCAAATAACGCCTAAATTAAAAATGTGTATTCTTGTTCATTATAAAGAAATCGCCATAAACTCGTGGCAGAGAAAATACGTTTGTCTGCATCATATGTACAACAGAATAAAATCTGTTTTTATTTATTTTCATTGTAGACATAGAATCTTTCAAATCACACTGCTGATGTAAATTTTTGATTTACATCACTAATCATCATTCGTAAACTGAGAATTTTTGTTTTGAAGTTTTGAAGGATAGGAACCCAGATATAAACTCAAGGTTTTTAAGTTTTTCCTTAATTAACTGTAAAAAAAACATTAACGCCAGAGTTGGAACGAAAATTATGTTGAGTGTTTGAAAATGTTCGTTCTAAAGAATCTTAAACATCTCAGTCATCTCGAGAAAGAGCGCTAGAATTATTAGATGGCAAGACTTTCATAGGTTACCGGTGAATAATGTGGTTTGCTGTAATATCACTTGATATTAGCTGCAATGCCTTTTTTCCAAACACCATTATCAATTTTTGTACTCGCGGCGTAATCTTGGAATCCCGTGGTAGAAAGTCGCGAGCCTCTAACAGATAAACTGAATCTTTTGTATTCACTAAATAACCGACAGTTAACGTTTAGCTATCGTTTACGTTGTTTTTCCTTTTGTCATTGTTATCAATTTTTTTCAGATTTCCCAAGTAACAGCTTCTCATAAACCTCACACTTCAATCGTAAATAGGTTTCAGCATTCCACCGATTCCTTTGCAAATTTCGAAGATGTCTTGTCAAAACAGGTATATATGTCTTGAAAATTACGACGCCTAAGATTATGTCTAACTGGAGTTGATTTCAGAAAATCCAAAATGAAAATGAGTTTCTCATTGTCTTCGCTGCAGCCCTCTGAGGATTCAGAGTGTCCTGAGCACGCGATTAATCGAGTTGAGCGACTTCACCACAGTCTAACCAAGAAAAGGTGATTTATTTTTTAATTTGCTTGTCTGTAAATTTCAACACATCGATTCTTTGTTCTTCATAAAGGTATTGTGTATGAAGAGTTTATATGAATGCTGAAAATTTCATTAAGTTGTTGAGCTGTAAAACATTTTTCATCCAACATAGCTTTCTTCTTCTACTTTCTACTATGAACTATGCATTGAATGTTTTTCAAGGAGTGATTCATTCTGAAAGTAAACAGATTATTAACTTAAAGTCGATGACATTCCTGTAATGCACGGAGAAAAATGATTTCGTTATAACAACCAAAACTTGTGTTATAGCAACTAATGCTCAATTTTTACGACTGATAATGTAGTTGTTGAATAATCAATTATATGGTTATTTCACCTAAAGTTTTGGTTGTACTACCCAAAAATATCTCTCGATGTAAATCCGGTTAAAAAGTAACTGCAGTTTAAAATGATGTATCAACGCGTTGATCGTAAGGAAAAGAATCTTCGAACCAAAATAGTGTTTTTTGGTAGTGTATAATGTTCTATGTGAAAATGCAGATGGGTTTTTTTGAAAAACTTTTATTGTCATGGTTATGAATAATCATCTTGTAAAAAAAGGACGTTTATACAGGGTGTACCAAAGTCCCCGTGCCAAAAAGAAATCCTATATTCCTTTTTGAATTTTGAGTCGAAATGTCCTTTACCGTTCCGCGAAATTCTCA
>JAPYZL010071895.1:0-17057 GCA_030522825.1 Platygaster orseoliae | reverse complement strand
TATTGTAAACAAACAATATTATGACGTAACATATCAAAATGATTTCTTCAAAAATGTATTTAATCTGTAAGAATACATCCTGGCATGAATAAATAAATTCATTTTTATTAAAATCTACGTTTTTTTATTAAAAAAAACACCAAAAAATAAAAAAATTTCAAGTGGTTGATGACTTTTTTTGCCTACTATATATGCACAATGACCGCTGCACAAAAATTTGTATGCACAATAAATATATGCATAATGTTTACAATGTACAAAAAATTATACATATGCATATTTTCATCTTTGTTAGAAAAAAGCAAATTTCGTCAGGAATCATAAAAATTTTGTACATTTCTTTGAAATGGTTGAAATACTATACCCAAAAAATTTTTTAGAGAAAATACACCGCCTTATATTTGATCGCTTGAAATTTCGAAACAATGTATTATAATTTGCTCTTGACGTTCAATAGTTTTTTTTCCAAGCATAAAATCAAATTTCGTCATTTGTAATTTGAATGCATGTTTAGCATCTTTTCTAATTTTTTTTTAATATATGTAATTTTTTTTTTTGCGAGTATTTGACGGTTCATTTATGCCATTTTTCGTGAAAATTTTGATCAATCCTGATAATGAAAAACAAATGGTTAAGAGAAATGGCGAACACCATGCGTCACCAAATCGGCATATATTCTATTCACAAATCACGATTCAAGATCTTGGAATAAATAATACAAATAATATTCTCTAGAATTTATATTCTACAACTTTCAATACTGAAAGTTATTTGCTGTGTTGATAAAATTTCTACAGTTCACATTCCGAATCATAGAACTTTGCCTTCAAAAAATCATAAATAAAGCCACTTGAAAGCCAAAAAATCTCATTATCACAAAAAAACCATTGCAAAATGTAGACGCCAACATTCCGTTTCAGCGCACTTTCAGCAAAAGATAAATTTTAAGTGAATCACCAAATTATGAATGCGCGAGCCAAAAAAAAAGCTCCCAAGAGACACGCGTTTCCTGTTCATGAATCACGACCAAAAAATATTGTTCATAATCCCGAACCCAGTCCAAATCGTCTCTCCATATTTTCGGCGTCTCCGGTATTGAATCCAGATCAAAACTTACAATTTTCGCCCTATAGAAGAGGCGATTACTGTCAAAGAAAAAACGAGCGAACAGCGGAGATCCGAGAAATTTGATTTCTCGAAACCTGATGACCACCCCCGGAGAGTAGGAGAAAAAAGTCACACGCGCTTTCCCGTGTGACGTGAGATAAATGGACGATTCGCGTGGAGAAACGAGTGATCGATGCTCGCGTCCAAGGTCCTTCTAATTGGGGTACCAAGGACGCGCGTGAAAAGGGGCAAAACCTTTTCGCATTCATCACGTTTCGCTCCTCGTGCGCATTTTGCGGGAAAAGTTGGCGTTTTCTACGAGTGCGTGCAGCTCGTGAGAAGGCGTGCATGTCTCGTTGAGCGGGCTGCAATTGTGATGAGAGACGACCTTGAAAACTGGCCACCAGTAACTCCGTTCCACTACCATCATCGCCGCAATCACCAACCGGTACCACCACCTTACTGGCGATTAACGACACTCCTTGAACGTACTCGGCCGAAGAGAGCGAGCAGTGAAAGGGGGCGAGGGGGGCGATCTCAAGGGAAATGCACTCTGCAAAAACATCAAGTTTTCGCTTATGGGGATAAAGACTGAATCAGTCGAGGGTCAAAGCCTTAAAATGAACTATAAATTGAGGGTCAGGTGTGCAAATGTTCTCTGTAAATCTGAATCAGTAAAATTTTAATTGATTGAATCTGTCAGTGATGATTTGACTGAAAAATCTGTTGTTTTCGCCATATTGACAGATTCGTCAGTAAAAACGTCACGGATTGAATCTGTTGCAAATTAATCAAAATTCCTCAGCCCTATAAACAAACGTTACGAGAACAAGACTGATAGCATTTGTTGGAATATATTTCTTTGATAGCACCGAATAACTTATTGTATAATAAATTATCATGCCATGTATTCTGGAATTTATGAACATACGCTTGTAAAATTTGGTAGAAATGAATAGACAAAAAATAAAATATATTATGAAAAATAGTTTATTTAAAAACAAAAAAAACGTATAACAATTTTTAAGAATGAAATACTGTATTTTTAGATAATTAATAACAAAATTATTAAAAAGTGATTTTATTTTTTTTTATTCAATGATATCTTGTTTTAAATGAGTAATGATTGAAATTTCAATAAAATTTTATGGTATCAATATTTCTACATACATAACATACATAACATACATATATGATATAATTATCATGAATAATTGAGCAAAATTATCAAGTGAAATTCATGAAGTTATTGAGTGACTCATCAAACAATAAATTAATAAATTATCGTTTTTCCAAATTGTTTTTGTTTTCGTTATGAATGAATTATATTTTCTTCAACTCTTTATATTTCTTTCGTTTTTGAATTTATCAATAATTTCATTATTTATTAGCTTCATAAATCATGCTGTATCGATTCAAGAAATTTTTTCAATAAACTCTCATTTTTCATTGAATATTGAAAAAGTATCGTAAATTAAAAATGTCCGAAAGTGTTTTGACTATAAATATTTAGATGGTTGAACGATTTGAAAATAAATAAATCAATATCTCGGTTGAGATTAATAGAATTAATAATAATCAAAAAAAAAAAAAAAAAAATTGAAAACGAATTCTCAAAACTCCACTGAGATATCATACAAAAATTGTCGCGACTGTGTTCAAGCTTTCCTTCAGCTTTCAGTTCCCGAGATTCCCATCGCCTATTTTTGCCGCGAGATAGCGCGGCTAAAGCGCTGTTATGGCCACTAAAAAAACGTTTAATTAAACAATACCGAAAATTCCGCAAAAAAACCACAACCAACATTGATTCAAATTACGCTGTGCAACAAAATTTAAGTTTGAAAAAGTTAATGAGCTCTCATTAGCAAAAATCGATAGTACATGACCCCAAACGCAAATATGTCGGTGACCCCAAACGCAAATATGTCGGAGCATTTTCAAAAGTTAGCTCTTGTTTACGTGTAATTAATTATTAAAAATTCTAAATTAAAAATCGTATAGCTCCCTCAATTTTCATCCAATTTTAAAAACAAAAAAGGAAAATTGCTCTTCTAAATTGGGGAACCTATTTGTGCTAAAAAAATTGCGGAAAGTTGCATTTTTTTCGCAATTTTTCGCAATTTTTTTGCATTACTTTGAAAGTTTGCAAAAATTTTCGCAAAGTTGCATTTTCGGGAATAATAACAGTTAATGACTTTCATAAAAATGTTACAAACTTTAATATTCTTCGAACTCTAATTTTTTTAATGAACTTAAATAAAAATTTGCATAAAATGAATAATTAGTGACTTTTTCCCGAAAATGCAACTTTGCTAAAATTTTTGCAAGTTTTCAAAAATATGCAAAAATTGAAAAAATGCATTTTTCCGTAAATTTTTCAACAGAAATAGGTTCCCCAAAAACAGCGATTTGGTATGTGATATGGTGAATGGTATGTGGTATGGTGATATGGTGAATATGATATCGTATTCGAATAAAGTGATGGAAGGAAAACAACAAAAAAACACCATGGCTTACAGTTCACATATATGGAATATAGATACGGCTAACTTGATAAAATAAAATATTTATGATAATTTAAAAGTCTAGGAAATAAAAGTAGGGTAAAATTAATTCATGTGCTGCTGTACTAAAACAACCTCTTTTATGTTGGAAAACTTTTTTGTCAATATATTAAAACTCATCATATTATGAACAAATCTCATACTTAAAGTAGAACACATTGCTGGTTTATTAATTCAATACTGATTTCAGTGCTTTTGTATCTTACTTTTTTCATAAAGTTCTCTTGCAATTATATAATTTGAATCAATGTTTTTTATTAATTCTAGCGTTTATACATTTGTGATGTTCTGAGGGGGTATTTATATCAAAAGTTCAATCAGGTATTTGTTGAAGTTCTGAAAGTAAAAAATTTAATTTTCTGCTAACTCTCGAGGTCTGTCATAACAAATGAGAATAATAATTACTTAATAAATTTATGTGATTATTGAAAATTGACGTCATAGAAAGTGTTATGTTTTAAAAGCGTTCATGTGTTCGGATTTAAAACTTTTTAATCGTTGAAGTTTGAATTTCAAAGCTGCAAATTCAAGGACATGTTCAAGTACAACAAAAAAAGCTCATTTTGGTTTTCGTGATTTTTGAATCACCTTCATAATTGTATACCCCTGTTAGCTTTCCATGAATAACAATCTTTGAGCAAAAATCATCGTCACTTCCATAAAATCAATGAAAAACCCTCGTTTTTAAAATTACCTTTAATGGGAAAATCAGTTTCTAAAAGAGCAATGATATTTAGCTATTTTCCTGAATATTCCTACACCGTCAAAATTTTTTTCATACATAAACAATGTTAAAAAAGTTTGTGAAAATGGCTTCAAAGTCTTGTTCAAAAGTATTACATAATAAAAGGTCTTTCCTAGACATGCCGTAATGATCCAACTTTTCCAGCGGAGAGATTACTCGTGGCCGTGCAGTAAAGAAAGTCGAATGATCCATCTGCGACTGCCCTTTCGATTTTAATAGGTTACGCCGTTTCTGTCCAGTCCTTTTACATTTTCTCAAGGTGCTTTCGCGGCAATTGCGAAAAACCCCCGAGCGGGGCGTTTAGAACGCGATACCGACTCGCGTTTTTCCAAATTCCATTGAAATTTCCTGCGTTTCGCAAGCCGCGCTCGATCGTTCGCGTTTCATTGGACTTTGTCGCCGTCTGTTTCCATTGTCTTTAGCACACTCGAATCAACAAATCGCTGCTAATCGTTTCGCAAGCTTCAGTACTCCAACTCGGATCGACCATTTTTTTCTCATTTTTACATGAAAAATCGTTTCAGATAAAAATCTTATCCTTTTCCTCCGTGAACGATCACATCCGAGACTTTCTTGTTGGTTTATGGAGGTTGAAATTTAGGAAACATTTTTTTAGGAGGTCGTTTTTTGAAATAAAAATAAAACTGAATTATGTAACAATAATTTTCGAAAATTCTTTGTAATTCATTAACTAAAGTACAAGTAGAGGAAGAAACATTGTTTGCATATATTAATTTCAAGGTTTTTATTTTTAAAATGATGAGTAGTGCCTCTCTTCTCTATCTATACTAATGGAAAAAACTCTCTTTAAAAATAAACAAATAAGCATTCATAAAACTGTTTAAAGATATGTATTTTTGTTCAAAAACACTTCCTCTTCTAACACAGTATATCATTGTCCGTTTTTCGAAATTCCCTTGGTACTCAGCTAGAAAAATCGTGTCCCGCATGCAAACGAAAAACAATAAAGGCTTGTGTCGATACCGTATTAACGCTCTCGTTGCGTAATTCATTAAGCCAATAAACGCGACTGTGGAAATGTCACCGGTAAAGTGTAACAGTTCTGGAGGCAGCGAAACTGGGTAAGAGGTGGAATAAATTGCAAATAAGACGATGACTGGAAAAGGAGAAAGACGCAGTGGGACTGAGAAGTCGTGATGGCGTGAGAAATTTCTTCCGACCTTGGACAAAAATGAATTGCACGCTCTAGATTCGTTTCAAATAAAACGAAAAAGGCTTGACACACAAAAGTTGAGTTTTTGGTCGTTTCTTGCGAAAAAATCTTTTTTATTGGTCAAACTGTGTTATAACCAAAAAATGGTACACTTTAATCTTTAAGCTGAAAATTGAGAACTTTGCGAAAAACGTTATATATCATTTTATATAGTTTGTATTTCTAGGTATTTTTTTTGTATTCAAAATCAACTAAATAATTTTACTTCATTATTGAAATCATGAAATTCTAGTCAATGAGTAACTTAATAAATGTTTATATTTGATTCCATAGTTAATTTCCATTATTCATATGAGTATTTTATCATTCTTTGAAGAAAGCTTCACTGATGAAAAAAAAATTCATATTGACAAACATATAGAATTTGCGTTATAAAGTGATTGTTAAATGAAAAAAATGAATATTATAACATGTAGCATGTACATATTTTAGGATGTATTCAGTTCTCGCCTGATAAATGTTTGAACTCATTTGTCCATATAAAATTCTAATCCTAGTCAATATACAAACATGAAAACGCAATGAAAATGGACTAAAAATCGTCGCTTTCCACCCCTACTTAAAGAAATATGTTGAACATTTTTCAGCCCTTTCTGCACACTAGGCCACCGTGAAAATTTGATGCAATCGAAAGTAATAGTTAAGCAATATTGAATCTGAAATTGACCTGCTGAAAAATTATGCTACGTTTGATGTAGATTAGTGTCTAATATTTGAAAAATTATTCGTTACTCATTTTGAATTCTTCAAGTATATTATTATATTCAAAACTTTTATACTCCGAATGATTGGAATATATAAACTTATGAATTTTGGTGGAGTTGCTAAAATTTTACTCAAAATGTCAGTTGAAACATTTTTTTGTTCGATTTCATAATTTCAACATTGAGAAAATTTTAATCAATGAACGAAAAATTAATTTCCACAAATGAGGAATCTACATTAAAGCTGTGACAGTCAGCGTTGTAAAAAAAATTACTTTAAAATTCTGTATTGAAAAATAAAGATGTCTAGGATTCAATCATCTATATAATTCATAAAAGATGGCAAATTTTAAAGTTATCAATACAAAAATTCCTTAATTTTTGATTCTCCATTTTAGAATTTACAAGCATTACTATATGTCACTTCATAATATTTATCATCAGATTCTTCACATGACGAAAAATAGACAATTTCGTGACCACAAATGAAAAATTTCATGATTTTAAGCTACCAAATTATTTAGGTATCAAAATCGTAGAATTCTGCCATGTAAAATTAAAATTTTCAGAATAATTCATTCGAAAAATTTTGAATCTTACATTCTTTATTTGAAAATTTACAAATATGAACTTTCATATTACTAAAAAATATTTCATCATCGAACTTTATACAGTTTATTACATATATACCATTTATAAACATGCAATTATAAATATGAGAAATTTTATTTTGTGAGGAATAATTTCAGTAATCAAAAAAGTTCTCGATTCGAAGCTTCTAGGAGACAACATAATTTCGTTTTGTTATTAAAACTTCGTAGTTGGGTATTCAAGAGATATTAAAATTTATGTTTAATGTGTAAAATTGAACAATTTTAATTATTTTCGCTTGTCTCTCTCTTGAAAATATACAGCGTTAAAAATCAGCAGCATGAAAATTCAAAAATTCAAAATTTGCATCTGTACGAATAATTAATCCATAAATATTTTATGCAATAAAATTCAGATTGTATATCTCAACAATATAACAAAATTTTTTTTTCCCAGAAGATAATTTGAAAAACATTCTGTCAATTCATTAAGATAAGAGTACCTTGCAAAACGTAACGTGAATTGCCAAAATCAACTACAAATCTGATTGAAAAATTAAAAAATAACGTACAAACCTCCAAAAAAAGTAACTCAAGTCTGAAACGAGTTTATTTATCGTACTAGAAATTTGTTTTCTAAATACAAGCACATATCTTGAGGTCATCGAAAATTCAGTACGTTCAACTCGAAATCTTCAAACTATTTTTCAACAAAGAATGACAAAGGAAATTTCCTTTTATTTTAGTATGATTTTTAAGTAAAATAAGTTTTTTGCTATGAATCTATACGTTTATCAGTATCATCAAAGATTGAGGATGATCTAATCAAAAACTTTTGAATTCACTGAATCTCTGTTATTCAATCGAAAGTATAAAATCTTTGTTTTTAGTTTACATTACTATTGACAAAACTGATAACTTTTTTAACTTTTATAACGTCGTTCAAAATATAGATTCCAGAATGACAAAATCTCAATCTTGACATGAAGTAAAAAAAACATTTTCGAACAATGTTAGTCCAAAAAAAAAACTCTATAACTTTCTGAAAAAAGTTTGAAATTTTTCGCATTCAGAGGATAATGTCGATTTTCGAAAAACCGAATGGCTCGATTTTTTATATACTTTATACATAATTTTTGTCGTGGCCGGAAAGTTCGTAGGAAAAAACGTCCGTTCAGGTGCTAATGGGTTAACGAATGATTCTTCAATGAAAAATAGGATATTCTAACCTTTAACATGCACATATTCAAAGATGTATTAAGTTCATGTTTTAATCAATATTTTTTTATCGAATACGATTCAGACTCCATTTTTTTAGTTTCTAAACCTGGAAAACGTAACGAAATCGTTTTATGAAAAACGCTTCATGTAATATGAATAATGTCCTATCAACTCGATCTCAAGGAGCCACATAATTATGTTGAAAGGAAATCAAACTCCTTTCACAATCATGAAGATTTCATTTAAAGCAAGCTTTTGACTCTTATTTTACTGGGCCCTCACCAAGAAACTGTAACAATTTTTTACTATACAAAATATTGAAACTTACAATTTTAAAGTATAAAAATACAAATAACAAATGTTGTTTTACATACGTTGATCAAGTTTCGAACTATAAGATTAATACAGTGTTCATAAGATTTCATCAGATTTCTCGTCGTCATTATTAAAATATAATTTTGTTCAAACAGAAACATCAATTAATATAAAGAAACCATACCCTGTGACTTCCAACAATCAACTAAACCGATTTTACCTCACTCACTTCATCAGAACAAGCTGATAACCTTCCTTTTTTCTGTATCCCCGAACAAAGATCATTACTGATACCAAATGTTTCTGTTCCCTATCCAAAATTTTCAAGTCATGCGAAATAAATTTTAACATCATCACCTTCGTCGTCTACTTAAAAAAATATTTTCAACGTCTTCCAGGCCCTTCTGCACATCTGCACACGTGGTCACAGCGAATATCAGTGGATGCAATGCAAACCAGTCCCCGGGGGCTCCAGTCATTGCACATTAGCTATAGTAGGATGGGTGCACTTATGCACACGTACATTGGGGCTATGAAACGATGGCGTGTTTTACTTGTTAGCGGGCAAAACTCACGACTCGCTCCCGGCTCGCGAACCTACCGAGAAACGTTTCCCTGATATAATGATCCAACGCGGGGTTGATTCTCTTCCTCCGGCGGAAATGAAAATTCGAAAAAAAAATTCCGAATGCGGGGATAAATTGACGTGGGATACGAAGGGCCGTTGATAATCGAAATATCGTTCATGAATACCGGATACCGAGGAATGCAATGGTACAATTTTCTCGAAACCCATTTCAAAAGGGTTTTACATATATGAATGTTCCTCTATTCGTTTTAGAATGATTCGTAGACAATCAGAAAATTCGTTTAGAAGTTTGCTTTAGGGTGTTTAGGGAGAATATGGAACATCCTTGAAAATGTTCGAAATATACGTTTCGCTCTCATTCTACGCTACGAAGTACCTTCAGAAATCGCGTGCTCGAAGCAAAGCCTAGCCAATCCTCAATGAACGAGATGATTCAGTAGAAAACGTATCACCTTATCTCCATTGCCATTATACAACATAATTATAGCGTGATTCACACTCTATTTCCATAAGCTCTTTTACCCAAGATGTAATTTCTTGCAGATATCGGAAGGAAAAATAACTTAAGTTGAGACCCAAGTGTTTTGTCTTAAGTATGAGTAGAGAAAGGGAGGAGAGGGTGCTGTTTCCCCTATAAGCTTAAGTTTATTTAGAGGATACGGTTTTAAATGCAAAAAAAATATAATAATAATAATAAGAAAATTTCAAAATAAAACAACGATACCATGGATTCACGTTTTTATAAATGAAAATATAATTCGAACATCCTGAATTTAAGCAAATTTTTATTTATAAATCTGTTGAATTTTTATTTTATAAACCTGAATACAATTTAACTTGGAAATCCAACTTAATCATTACTGAGAAAATAGATATAAATTCCGATTCGAAAATTCATCTAGGTCGTCAGTTGTAAATTTACCTAAATTACAATTAACCAAGTAAAAAGAAACTGTATTATGAATCCGGATGAACAAGTTTAAAAATCAACTAGATCTTAGTTGAGTAAATAAAAATGTTCATGCTGTTTGAAAATCCAACTATATGAACAGTTGTGAATTTCCTGCATTTATATTCATAAAATTTGGATGAGATTCTATTCAGAAACAAAACTGGATATCTCCGAAGGAAAAAAAAATTGTATTTGACAATCAAAAAATATACCTAGTTTGAAATTAATTCAAATTATTATTCATATCAAAACATGTTTCTAGTAGGAAGAATAGAGGAGACTGGGGCAAAATGTGCAGTTAACGAAATATTCAATTTACATTACCGTTAAAACGGTAATCACTGGACACTTGAAATTTTTTCCATACAGGATTCTAGTGTCTGTGTTGTGAATATTTGTCTGAAAGGAAACTTCAACTTTTGCGTCATTTTTTTCATCAGAATTGATGGTAGGTGAGTTTTTATAGTAATTCAGGTGCGAGAAAGACGAAAACGTGATCGGTTCGACGAAATTTTGACTCGTTTTTGAATCACATGTTGATGAGCCGGAAATGTAGCCATGGGGCAAAATGCGCAGTGCTTGTTTCGTATTTTTCGCTGTGTTTGGTCATGTTACGCTATTTCTTTCACTTTCTTGTTGTTTTCCACTTTTTTTTTCGTCAAATTTGTTCTACACCCAGGGTCGTATCGAGGCTGGGGCAGTGCCCCGGGGCCCCCAAACATTTTCTTGAAAAATATGATGAGGGTGATGAGCAAAAAAAAAGTGGTGTGTCACTTTTGAACACACCACCTCAATATTCAACACCTTTCTTTTTGAAATCAAATTTTAAAGTTTAACGACCTTTTTTTTAATTTTTGTGAAAAAACGTACTTTCTCTAAATTTGTTTTTCTTTTTTTTTTTTGCATTTTTTTCATCATGGTTCGCGTTCATATTCGTAAAACAGAGCGTATTGATGGTGGAAAATTATTCGAAGCGTGCAAGGCTGTCCGCGAGAGAATCTCTGCGAATTACGTGTCGAAACGCTTTTCTATTGCACGACGGACACTCGATCGCTACTTACAAAATTTTTGTTCTTAACAAATAAAAATTTTAAGAATAAAATTTTGTTCCTTACTAAAAAATTTTTATCGAAAATGTTAAGGAAATTATTTATTTTGTGTTTTCCACAATTTTTCAGCAATCAACCTCGTGAAAACCCCATTTTCCTGCAATTGCGCATTCTGCCCCACAGGTTGCGCATTATACCCCAGCGTGGGAAAAATGCGCAGAAAATCGTTTTTTTTTAAATCAATATATGAAGCATAAGGTTCAACTAGAACTAAAGTTGCCTGAGGCTAAATTGTAGCCACATATGTGGGCTACAATATAGTGCTATTTGCAGATTCTCTCAGCTCTTATCCTGCCTCAAAAATTTAATAATATCTAAAACTGCGCATTTTGCCCCAGTCTCCCCTAACTGTATTTCTACTTATTTATTTTAGTATTATAAGTAAACGAAGAAAAAATTTTCAGCTCATTTTTCAAAGATCTTCATTAGGAATAACGAACAACTCTTAATTTTTTCCTGTGAGCTTTTAACAACTTATCAAAGAAGTATTAGGAACAACATTAATTATCAAAATTATGCAGAATACAATAGTTTCTTTTGAAATATCTCTAGTTGTATGTTAATAATAATTAAATTCTATTTCAAAATCCAAGCGTCCAGCTGGAGATCTGAGGAAAGGTACATAAAATGATTTAAAATTTATTTTACTCAAAATTCTCACTAGATTTTATGAATTGTAATACTCCATGTTACTGAGAGAAAAATTCCTGTTTGACCTCTGGATAAGAAAATAGTAGGGTTCAAAACTGGAAATTTAGTCGGATTATCTACTCAAAATTCTTTTGGGTTCATCATTAAAAAAGATGATTCAAATGAAAATTTTATTCGACGCTGAAAAGTGAACTATTGTAGCTTTAAACTGAATATTTATCCCGATTCCAGAGGTAAGAATCCTTTTACGTCAAATAAAAATATATAATAAAAATGGAAATTATGAAAATACAATGAACTATGTGAAGATATTCTACCCTAATGGCCCGGAAATTACTACTTTTTTTAGAGATGTTGTACAAAAAAACTATTAAATATTTTGGAATGAAACTTTTTGTTTGTTGAACTACATTATTTTAATAACAAATTACAATTTCGACAATCATAAGATATTTATTTGAATTGCAATGGCAACGTCTTGAAATTGAGGCTGCAAAAAAAAAGTTGCTCCATGGTTGGCATGATTTTGCACGTTCAAATTATCTGAAACACAAAAAGTCATATTTTTTTTATTCAGTGGACTTGTCGCTATAGTTGGTACTAAAAGATATTGAAAATCTTGTTTTTATGAAAAACGGACATCATTTTCAAAAAGCCGTATTACCTATGAAGTACAAAAACATTAAAAACGTATCTACGTAGGTATTCAAAAAACTTTAAAAAATGAAACTCAAAACGTCTAGAAAAAATACCAACACCAAAAAAATAACGTTAAAAAAATTTTCCAACAACAGTCAAATTTATGTTTCTTTCCCGCATTTAATTATAATTTGCGTGCATTATTCACTCCACGTTGACATAACTGAGTTTTCCAGCACAATATATCTTTATTCTCCACTTCACTGTTCATTGGATTCATGATCAATCACCAGGAAAAGATTCAATGAGGTTTCTCAAAGAAACCCTGGGCAGTTTCAAAACACAAATGTCAACAATTACCAGCCTAAGTCAATGACATTTGACTGGCAGTCATCAACGTAACGTTCACATATTTGAGTGTGTACCGTAATAATGTCATTTTTGACATTTTAGTCGGTTGATCAAAATATCTCCCCTTCTCCAACTTTCGAGGAAAAGAAGTTGTAATAATCCAGCCTTCCCGAAAGGACAATGCATTTTCTGTGTGAAAGAATGGCGACGTGAAAGGCGCGATATCGCAAACTGTTTCAATACTGTCACGCTCCTGAAAAGGTGTGTCAGCCTTCAATCTTGCTTAATTCCGCGAATCGATTTTTATTAATCGCGCTCCAATCGTGATACCGGAGAACGAAAAACCGCGCCGGCGCGTGAAATTCGCGCAAATGAAGCCAGATCGTTTTCTCGAACGTACATTTTTTTATTGCGACGCTCGCTTGGCGCAATCGAGCGTGGCCGTTGAGTCCAATCGTGTGTAATTCGAAAAACGAAGGGAAAAAATATTGTTTGTCGACAATTTTCCTCCGCCCGCGGAAAATCCTTCACTCATTCGAAAACACGTATCATGTGGCACGTGCAGGGTATAGATGTCACAACTAAAAGGTTGTGATGTAAAAATCTCATGGAGAGAATAGTTATTTGTGCAAAATGATGACAAATAAATATTATGAATTATTACAGTTCTAGGTGTTGGTAACATTTTTAATAAATTCATACTTTCTATGCGAAGAGTTATCAAGCATTTTTTAAATCGTATTTTTAATGAACACAGAACGCTTAAGATCGCGATTATGCCATGAATAATAATAACCAGAACGAATGGCGTTTCTTAGTCACGATGAAAAAAGATGGCCGCAACCTTGGTCAACTTGTTTTTTGATACTTATACCATTTTATGGAGAAACAGCGTTACGAGATTGAGACATCACGTCGAAACTAAAGCAACGAATTTCTTTGGCAAGAGCAATTTGATTCTCAATTAAACCTGACCTACGTTGACAGATGTGTCGGCTATTTTTCTTGGCAACTTTGTCAAAGTATTGTAAGTTCATGTTTTCATCACTGAGAATTTAAACATTATATAATAATAGATGAAATTGAGTGCTTTTTTATGAAATATGCGAATAAATGTGTTGACCAGAAAAAGTTATTTTTTTTTCTGTTAGAAATTAAACATATACGATGATTTCAACTTAAAATTCTGTAAAGTAACGATTGTAGATGAAAAAATCGTTTGTAAGATATTTTATACGATAATCACGCAAATAAAACTTTTGAGTGAAAATTTCACCAAATTTTTTTTAATAAAAGTTTTATTGACAGTTTTATTTACAGGATTCCTTTTTTTTATGTTTAAAATAAAAGTCGTGACTTACATTTTTGAATAAAGAAGTACATGTCATTGATGTCAACTTAATAAAAATCAATTTTTTTCAAATTTAGATCCCATGAATATTTCATGATAACTTTTCATTCCAAATGAACTACGAAACATGCTAAAAATATATGCGGAAATAAAAATTTTCCCTTATTTTAACAGTAATAGACGCAATGAAAAAAAATTACGAGATCAAAAAATAAATGATTTTTTCATTTTTAATGAAAAATATATAAATTGTAATTGTTTTAAGTATCGATAAATCAAATAGGCTGCATCTGCATAGTTTTTTTTTTTCATATTTTTCCTATCGTTATTATTATCTTGTTTTATAAATTCATCAATATTCCAAAAGATTCTATGATCAAACTCGTAGCAAAGTAAAAGAGTTACAGAGAATTCAGAAATACATGAATACAAAATAATATTATTGGTCTGGAAAAAATCCGTGATTTTGATGTTTTGAATAATAAAATATCTAAAATGATCAATTCTCATTATTATTTTAGGTTTAAGGTGTTGAATTCGCAATAGTAAAAATAATTAATTGCTTTTCTGTAATTGCAATAAACATAATTTTTACATTGTGTATAATTTCTAGAATGAAACTTCACTATAAAGTGTATGTATTTTTCAAAAAAATCTAATTTTCGTTTAAATGTTTAAAAAATCAAAATTCCGCCTCATAGAAAAATATGTATAATTTATAAGTGTAATTACAGAAAATCATTCAAGAATAATTCTATATAAATAATATATATTACTGATGCAATGGTAAAAAATTTTTTATTTACATTTGATTCTTAAAAAGAAAATTTATTTCGCTATTTTTCTTAAAATCTCGATAACTTGACATTCCAATTATCTGGGCGGGAATAATTTTATACTCATATAAAAATTATTTATTTAAACAATTTTGTCATATTTCGCGATTAACAAATATTCTAGCATTTCCCCAGTTTCTGTGTCAACAATTTTCCGTATTTTCGCAAATAATTCTTATAGTTTGTCTAAAGAATTGTTTTTTCATACTATACGCTACTTTTAAGCTAACAATGTTTAAAATCTCTTTTCGAAGTCGAAAAACTTTTGAATTTCTTCATTTGTGAGGAAAATGAAATTATATTTGTCAAGAAAATTATGAAATATTATTATCAGTAATAATAGTTTAAAACTAAACTTTTATTATAAAGCAAAGCCTATTTTCGATTCAGAAATTCAACAACTTTGCAATAATGCAACAATTTTTATTGAAAAAATTCGTGACCTTTAAACTTCAATATTCATTAAACGATAAGTTTTGCGATAATTTCATTTGTATCGAAATTTTGTGCCATTTTTTTCTAATATATATAATGATATTTTCGTATATAATTTGACGCTACTTAAAGTTCATTTTCGATATGTTAGCCTTTTTTTCGTCTATAAATAAATAATTAGATGAATCAATAGTTTATAGTAAATAATTTATTCTAACCCGATAATCATATAATTAAATAATATAAATAAAATTATAATTTATATTAATAATATAAGTGTCCAAATTATGAAATAATTTTAACGTATATATAAAATTCTATCATTCTCGAGAATCATCGAAACATTTCTTGTGTTTCAAGTAATGCTAAATTTTTTTGAATGTATAAATAATCAACTAATCAACAATCATGTTTACATACAATAGAAAAAATATTATATAATACAAAAAAATGTACACAGTAATAAGGGCAGAAAAAATTATTGACTTGCATTATAATTTTTTTTCTTAATATTAGATCACATTAATCAATAGAATTATTGAATAGCATTTTTCGGTTTTCCGTAATTAATTTCCCCTTTTTTTTATGAATAATTCCTGAAATATGTCTAATCAATCACTATTTTTATTTACATTTCTTGAAAATCTTTTTTCGAAGTCAAAAATCTTTTTGACTTCTTTCATTGTAAGCAGAATGAAATAAGATTATAAAATTAAATAATGAAGTTATATTATGAGTGGTTATCGTATGTAACAAATCCTTTATTATAAACCATGAGCTATTTTTGAATAAAAAATTCAGCAATTTTGTAACAATGCAAGAATGTTGATTAGAAATTCGTGACTTTTCAACTTCATTTCATCAAACTTTGTGCAATGTTTTGCGATAATTTCATGTCTATGCATTTTGAATTTTCTGCTATTTTTGTTAAATATACAGGGCGTGTTACATTGTGCGGAAATCCTTGAAATCACGGATTCCTCATTAAATTCTAAGACAATTTTCCTTTTGCCACTTTTCACAAAACTCAAAATCAAAAAAGTTATTCGACTTTGAAATTTGAACAATAAATGCGTTTTTTCGACAGGTAGGGTTAAAAACCACGGACCAAACTTTCACCAAATTTTCTTCATATTTTTCTGAGTCAGCAAGTCCTTTACCACTTTTTACAAAACTCTAAATCAAAAAAGATATTCAAGTGAAAAGTTTCAACCAATCAGATTTCTCAGATTTCAAACTCGAATATCTTTTTTCATTTTGAGTTTTGTAAAAAGTGGCACAGGAATTTTTTACTCAGAAAAATGAAAAGAAAATTTGGGAAAAGTATGGTCCGTGAGTATGACCCCCACTTGTTGAAAAAGCGCATTTATTGTTTAAATTTGAAACTTGAATAACTTTGTTAATTTTGAGTTTTGTAAAAAATGGCAAAGGAAAAAACGTCTTATAATTTCATAAGGAATCCATGGTTTCAAGGATTTCCGCACACTGTGACACACCCTGTATATCCTGCACTGAGAAAAAAAATTTTCAGTTTCATTTGTTCCAACTAAATTTTAGTTGGAATGGGCATAATCGAAAATTTCAGTTATGCTGATTGAATTTTTAGTCGTACTGATCGAATTTTCAGTCGCTTCAACTGAAAAAAAAGTTGGCGCTGCTCCGTA
>JAPYZL010071886.1:0-13686 GCA_030522825.1 Platygaster orseoliae | reverse complement strand
AATTTATTATAAAAAAATATTTGAGCCCCGTACATTTTTTTAAACTTGAAGATTTTTTAAAAAAATTTTCCTATGTTATGAAAAGTTTTCAACTTTTCAATTTTTTTTTTTATATATATAAGTTTTCTTAACTTGATTTTTTATTTTTTGAATTATATTCTTACACCCCCCTCCCCCCGGTCGTCTAAACTCCATACATGAAGCGAAACTGTTCCGCCGGCCTTGGCCCCCCCCAATATTTTTTGGAACTTGCCGCCCCTGCTATAAATGAACTCGACAATTTTCCGTGTTATTGTTTTTGTCATCATACGAATTCGTGTAAAATAATTTCAAAAAATTAAGGTTATACATTCAAAAATTATTTAAGAATAACGTGTTTTTATGGATACAGCAAGTTCTTATTCGAAACAATTAACGATTTAATAAGTTGTTACTTATTGATGTACATGAGTTTTGAAAAATTTGAGAAATGTAAAAGAAAAATCTGAAATATTTATGAAAAATTTCAAATAAAAAAAATTCAAATTGGAGAAATTTGAGAACTGTCAATACAAAGCTCTTTTTACATTCAATTTTCTAAAATCGTGAATATCCCAAAAACAAAGAATCAGGAAAATGAAGACCTTAAACTAATACCAGTGACTGAAATTTTTACAAGTCACTGTCAAGTCATTTATAACAAGTCATTATTTATTTTAATAAACAACGTGAAAAACTGCATATTATGAATTCTGAACGTCAGACTAACAGACTTTAACTGTATCATAATATATGTGACGCACCACGAAGAAAGGAACCTAAGAGGCATTTTATGTTAGAGTCATTTTCTTATTGAAAATTAGCAGATAATAGCCCTTATGTCAGATGCCTCTTAGGTCCCTTTCTTCGTGGTGCGTCACATATTGTGTTTTATTTCTCATGCAACAAATTCCTGTAAAGGATTAAAAAACGTGTTCATAGAAATTATGTAACTTTCACTTCAAAAAATTTCAAACAAACAGCAAAATTATATAAAATTCCTTCCTACCATCGCAAAGCTCAGAAAAACCTCATTGAAATTTCAAAAAACTCCGACAACAACCACAAAAATCCGTTCATCTTCCACTTGCGACGACCATGTACGTAGAAAACACGTCGTTTAACAAAGCGTGATGAAAAGTTCTTCCACAAAGTACACACAGATGCACACAGCCACAGCCTCGCGCTCATCCCTCGAGCAAACGACGTTGATGCATAGGAAACGAGCGGAATTCCCGACGTTTTCACACATTCCGCCGCGCGCTAACTTGTAACTGCGATACGTCAACGTTTATAAAGCTTCCCGGGAGCGAAGACAATCATCGCATTGACCCGCTTTGGAATCATTCCGACGCGTACAAATGTAACTGCTGCCGCCGCCGACTCATCTTCCCTCGCGGCATCTCTTTCTCACGCGCTGGTGCTACGCGTGCCTCGTCTCACTTTCACCTCATCTCGCTCTTTCCCTTCTGAGAGGAGAACTCTCCTCGTGATGAGACAAGCGCGACCGCAAGTGGCGCGAAGGCGATGCATTTCCTTGCGACATAATCGAGCTACTGACTTACGAGCGTGAAACCTTTCGAGGAGCTTTCTCTAATTGTTAACCCTGGAATTTCGTCGAATTAATCTAACGGCGCCATTGAATTACGACGCGGGGATCATACTTTTCGAAGGCGCGCGTCATCTCATTTGGAACTCCAGACCGCCTATTCTCTTTGCTTTGCGCATTTCCGTTACCGTCTTCCCTTAAGATTTCCGTTTTCGAATGGAAATTGGAAATACTATGGGGTTCTTCGGGGATCATTGTGGGAGTCCTTTATGAAGGTATTCATGTCGAGTTAAGGTCGTATTTACTATGGAACCCAGGTAGCATTTAATATTACATCTTGCAAAACGTTGCAGAAATCTTGCCGGAGGACTGCAAAAACGTTGCTGCAATATGAAAATGTCACTCATAAATGCTTTCGCAATGTTGCATACATATTTCAGCAATATAACAGTAATGTTGCAGCAATGTTTTAGTAACATTGAGTAACATTTCAATCCTGTGGCAATATTAATGAAACATTACAAGAGCAACATTTTAAAGAAAAGATCTCATTCGCATTAAAGTAAAACTTCATATACAATTTTGTAATGATGATATTACTGGTACAGTGCAGCAATATGATACGAATTTCCGCAATATTACATGGTGGCTGAGAAAACTAGGTTGAGGCGTTGACGATCTTCAGGTAGTTCTTACTAGGGATAGGATATATCAGTAAAAATTCTTACTGATCAGTAGCTTAAGGTTTCTTACTGATAAATATCAGTAAATATCTGTAAGTTCCCCCACCATTACTTTTATTGAAATTTTGATGAAAAAATTCTTGGCTTCAGTGGAAAATGTAACTTATCTCCATTTTTGTATTTTACAGACATAATTGATTTATTTTTACATAAATTATTCTGTATATCCATACTTTGTATAAACAAATGTAATTTTACTCCTTAGAACTGAAGAATTTTTTGTAAATTTTATATGAATATTACCAATTTTACTTGAATTATTATTTTTTAATTAGAAATGTTCATTGGGAATAACACAACAGTTAAGTACAAAAATCGAATATAAATAAAATAACTTTAACTTATAAAAATTTAATAAGGAGAATATTAATATTTTCCACTGGAGCCTAGAAGTTTTTGATGTTAATTTTTTTATTTTTCATGCAGTACTATTCCACTTAAACTAGTATAATTTGATATATCTGCATTGTGTAATATAAAATAATTTCATTCTAGACAACTGAAGAAGATTTCTTTAATTTTTATACATAAAAAAATTAATGAGTGATTGAATCTTTCTAAATTGAGAAGTACACATTGGGAATTTCTAAAAGAGTACAGTTATGTAGAAAAAATTAGAAAAAAAGGAACGTTATTCACGAAAAACTTTTTATGAAAAACTAAATAGTCGTTTTTAAAAAGATTTTGCAGGAAGTCTAATGAAGCTTGCAAGATTTTTCTTGCAAAGTTTTATCGAAATCTGTCTAAAACTTCTTAAGATAAATACAAGGAGACATCACTATAAATTACAAAGTTTACAATGAAGTATTTTTGCTCTGGCTTACAGAAAGAGTCAAAAGAGTTAGATAGAAAGTTTAAAAAATTAAAATGTTTCCAGCACAATCCTTAACGAAAAAAAAACTTGGTAGAAAAAATTTGTCGCATAAAATCAAAACTTTTCAACATGTTACTCGATGGATTAAAAGATGTAAATCGTACTTTTCCGAAAACCGAAATAAAAAATTAGGTTTTCAATATTGAAAAATATTTATATATGTAGGTAAATAAATTCTTAAGACATTCATAATTTATGAAATACTAGAAATTCGTGAAGATATTATAAACTTCTTAGGAATCTATGAAAATAATGAAAATTGCGAAATTTGAATCAATGAAACTATTAGAAAATCTTTCAAGTCGTATAAATACTGACATTACACGGAGATAAATTTTTCGTAACAGCAACCAATCATTATGTAAAATATGAGCCAACCAAAGTTTTAGGTAATACGACAAAAACTTTGGATATGACAATTAAATGATTAGTTATTGCGACGAAGTATCAGTCATAAAAACTGAGCGTTAGTTGCTTATTCAAAAGTTTTCGTTGTCATAACCAAAGTTTTGGTTGGAGTATTTAAAACTGTGGTTGTCTATATTTTACTTAATCAATGGTTGCTGTAACCAAACCATTTTTTTCTGTTAAGTTAAAATTTACCAAGTACTATAAATCTATAAATATATACTTGTCTAAAACATCTATCGAAATATTCAAACCTGTGAGTTTTGAATTCTGCATTATCAATTTTGAGAATTTTGATCAAAGTTTTCTAGTAAACTTGGAATCTACGTAAATACTTAATACTTTAGAATATTGTATATGGTTTCTAAAATACAAAGAATACTAGCAGTTTTTGAGAAACATACGATAAATCTATGTAAATATTATGATTTCTTTGAAATCTTTAAAAATGACACTTCGAGAACTTTATATTCATTAAAAAATTAAAAATTTTAGTGGATTGTAGAAATTCAAAAAAAAAATACAAAAAATATCTACTGAATGTACTACAAATTTCTACAACTCTTCAAGTTATAAAAACACTTTTTCTTAAAAAATCTATGAAAATGCCTGAAGTCTTCAAAATTCGTTTTAAAGCTTAAAATTCTAAAATATTTATAAAAATCTGAAAGAAAACTAGAAGTTTAGATAAATACAAGAACATCTCAGAAAACATAATCAAGTCTGATGTTTTAGAATAAAATAGAATAGATAAAAATAGAACTCTGAAGAATAAGATCTGTAAAATGTGTAATCCTATAAAATACCAAAAAAGACATCGAATTTTATAGATACTGAAATTTCTGCAAATTCATTATGTAATTGAATCTATCAAAATTTCTGATACTTTTTATCTCCAAATTCATTGATTCATGTAGTTTTTAAAATGTGTAGTTCTGAATTTTCGACAATATATTAACATTTTTTTATTACTGATTCGACGAATATGAAAAATCCTGAATTTTAAGTTACACTTAACAATGCCAGCTCAATAAAAAATTCTTTTTGACGATTTCCAAGCATTGCAGTTAATGCACTTAATAGAGCCATAATGACAACAAGTAAATAATTGCTATACATCTACGCGTGAGGTGCCATCACACGCTTAATTTGCTATTTCCTCCGCGCACAACATAATAATATATCAAGCGTTGGAAGAGCCACGAGACATGTACTGCGAGAGTAAACCTATCTAGCGCAGTCAAACCTAATTTTTTATCTGCAATTCTCTTTATTCGTTTCCTTTTCCTCTCCCAAGAATTGAATCCTACGATCGAGAAACTGAAATAATGTAATATATTTTGAGTTGTACTACAAAATGATATTCATGAGATAAATTTTTCTTTAAAATAATTCTTCATTAAGCTACAAAAATTCACGTACTTAAAATTAATAAGTGGTATACGGGAAAGATTATGGATTTTTTTTAATGAATTTAAAAAAATATTTATTTGACAATGACCCGAAAATTTGAAAGTTTATAGAATATTTTAAATTAAAAATACGGAAGAAGATTCAAAAACAGTCATGTAACAAATTTTACATGAGAAGTCTTGTAAACTTTCGGTTCCAAAGTTGCAAGCCCAGGGAATTCTCAGCATCCCTTAGCAGCTACTTTCGAAACATGTGCAAAACTTGTCGTTTGACGTGTTTCTCTTAAGAACAAGACTGACCACATACGAGATAATTTTAAATTTCGTTAAAATAACAAAAAAAGTCCCATCTTTTTCAAAAATCTTCCTATGAATCATGTCAGTAAAATGCTCAATTTTTGTTTAAATAAACAGAAATAAAAATACATATCGACTTCTTGTTAATTGAATCGCATCCTCTTTTGAAATGAAAATGTAATTGTTTTATCGCCAAACCATGATTTTCTCAGTGTAAAAACCACGAAAATTCGTTACATCTACCGAATAAATCACAAGAAAAGAATTTATTACATTACATTTCCTCACCCCTCCTTTTTTCGCGAATCGTTTCATAGATTCCTCTTTGGAGCGTCTCGTATTATATACGAGAAGCTAATATGCAAACGATTTTCCTGAAAATTTTCCAATAACTTGTTATAAAAAGCCTTTTAAGTCATACTCGAACGTTAATTCCCGACCCTGGAGAAATTTTCCGATGAAGATGGTGATTTAATTTAAACTTTCACTTTGAAAAACGATCGAATTTTTTGGCGATAACTCGGAGAGTTCCTCGGGGTAAGCGATCGCATTTTGTGCGCCTTCGAGACGTCGCTGGCGAAGGCCGCTGCAGGGTCCTTTATTGTAAATGGGGTCTCTTTTGTCGTGACGACAAAGCTCGAGGAATCCAAATGTGGAACATCTGCCATCTGCCCTAAACTCTCACAGATTACCGTCTCGACGTCACCAACCCAATACTGTTAAAAATTTTTGTCTAAAATTTAAGAAAAACTGTATAACGCCCATGACACATACCCTGTATTAATAATGCAGTAAAAGTATAAAATATATATATACGCTTATGCAACTTTAATGTACGGGTGTCTTAAATTTAATACATCATGTGTGTTTGAAATTGTACATGAAAAAAATACATATTTACATTAAACCTGTGAAATCAATTCAATTCGTTTAATACATTGGTTTTTAGAATCATACAAAAATATTGAAATTCAGAAAAAATTTATTACTTTAATTGATATAACATACGAAATTCAAATATAAAAGAAAACTTAACATACATAAACTATGTTTTCTTCTCACAATTGAATTTCATATCACTTTGGAAAAATAAGAACAAATAAACGATTTTTAACTTCTTTTTATTGATATTCATACAAGATAAAAAAGATTCGTTAAGGTGACAAAATTTTCGTAGATTCCATGAGAATGAATTAATTTCGCTTATAATTTTATGATAATTTTGTTATTTTACAAAAAAAACATAACTTTTACATAATTATCTGAAACTTAAATTTTTCAGAAGTTCAATTATTCAACAGTTTGAAAGAAATTCGATTACAAGAATTTTCACATTTGAGCCCACGGTTCTTCAATCGCCAAATTAATAATCTCATATATATATATATATATATATATATATATACACATATATATATATATATATATATATATATATATATATTTATAATATTTCAGATGTATCAGAATGTACGTTTAAGCGTAACAAAGTTCTCGGTATCTGGCTTGCACTTGAAAAAGGGTGGCCGTTATAACAAGTTTTTTAGAATTCCCTCCTGGACCCTTCGTCCTTTAAATATATTAAGGACATGAAAAAAATTTGTATGTCTCTTATTCTGGTGTTTCAACATACATATGTCCTCGAAAAACATTACCTAATTTCTCTTTCATTTTTCAAATAGCACGAACAACTTCAAAATTTCTCAATTTCATTTTGTTGCCAACGTTTATGCTCATAAATTTATAAAATATAAAGTATTGAAAAATCTAGCGCATTTAATAATTTCGTATGACATCATTGACTGGAAAATCAAAATAAATTAAAAATTTTCTGTATTGAATGCAAATATTCAAAATAATTAATTTTTTGATATATTTGAAATAAAAACGTAATTAAAAAATTAATTGTACGTTTTTGATTATTTGACATTTAGCTTTAAAGTTGCAGTGAATATAATCTGGAGCGAATTCACAGTGTCATAGTAAATAATTATTTAACCCCTAAAAGTTTCAAGTTTTGCAGAATTTTCTTGACATATCTCTTTATCAAAGTCAATTTTTTCAGTTAATTCCAGTATGCTAAATACGGATCGGAAAATTTTTTCAGATATTCGTAGTCATTTTTGGTGCAGATGTAATAAAAGCAAAAATGTATCGAAAAAACAAGACAAACTGTTAACTTTTCATTTTTATTTTTGTATTACGCGTAATTTTCAAAAAACACGGTAGTTTTTCCAAACTGAATCAAATCTTTTATATTCCTAACTGAATCTATTATTTACCATTTAGACAAATTATTTAGTTGTAGAAAAAACACAAAACATTCTTCTTCTGCAAATAAATCAGCAAAATATTATTTTATTACTGTTTTTTGAAATTCCCTACGAATTCAGTTACCACACTATTTCCACGCTATAGCGTGGAAACAGTGTGGTAATATGTAGTAAATAGTAAATAGTAAATAGTAAATTTTTTTTACACTAAAAACGCTTAAAAGTGATTAACAAATGCAATATACATAACTGAAATGTCGAAATATTAACATATGGGCACTTCAGTTACTTCAAAATGCATTAACTTTATATATTGAAATTCTAAAGTGACACGTATTCATGAGCGATTACCACTGCATTATCGACGGTCACTCAAAAGTTTCACCAATTTTTTCGAAAAAATATGCTATAACAAGCGAAGACATTATCTTAAAACTTATTTTTATTTTATTTTAAAACAATATATTCCTAACTACTTAAAGAAAAATAGCAATTTTCTTCCAATGAAATTTACCACACTATTACCACACTATAGTGTGGAAAGTGGATCGCCAGGGTTCAAATTTCCCTTGTTGCCTCTTTGACGTGTAACATTTTAAAAATGTTAGACGTCGATTAAATTAAATTAAAAATTGTGACATCACAATTTTTTCTCACGAAACAAAAATTAAGTTTATGAATCACTGAATATTTCATAGAAAAAAAATGTAAACTACCAGTTTTCGAAATGATTCAATGACTAGAAAAAAAAGTATCTTCAAATTTAACTCCGATCTCCAAACGCCCATACAACGATCTCATTTTTGCTCTCACTTTTCGAAAAGCGAAACTTCCTTGCATCCTCTGGCAAAACGAAAAAGAAGAAAAGCGCGTGATGATTGAGAAATTCGTTTTGCCAGCAACTTGATTCCGAGTAACGCGTTTAATTGGCTTTCGTTGAAAACTGTTCGACCGTGCGAGCGAGCGAGAGCCACGCAGGCGGCAACGAACGCAATAGAATGGAACAAACGCGGGGATCCTGCGAATTCGTCCAATTTCGTATAGACTGTCGCTCAAAGCCGAAGGCGAGCGGGGTCGCAGGTCCAACTACGGTTCGACTTGGCTTGAAGCGGACGCGGAAACGGAAGGGATGATGAGGGGGCGGCGGAAGGTTGACACATTTATAGGAAGTTGGCTAACGTAAGTCAAGGAAATGCCGAATTAGGAAAGTTCTTTGCTCGCCGGCGCGGCCATTTTAATAAGGAAACAGGCGTTTATGCAATGCCGTGGATATCATCTCTCGCTGCATGTGTGTGCGCACATCAATTCCATTTTATTATCACCCAGGCGTTGGTGCGTGTGCGTGTGTGGGCGGCGTGTGTGTGTGCATGCGTGAAACGTTATATCGTGGGCCAACACGCGCGAGTTGGCCGTTAATTTTCACACTCTGGGCCACGAGGCCATGTTTCACGGTTCGACTTCCGATGGGACGAAACCGCGATGGCCAAATTTTCTTCGGTAATGACCCAGGGATAAATTACACATTCGTGATTGTGTATGTTTATGTGTGAGCTTCGTATGCGAGGCTTTACAATTTCATGTAGATGAATAAATATGGAGAATATTGGAAATGTGGAATAAAAATGTGTAGAATAATGTACAATTGATATTATTATACATATATATATATATATTATTGTAACATACTAATAATTTTTATATTTTTTTTAATATTTGATAATTACATATTATACGATATAACATATGAAATACTATATCATTATTATAAAAAAATATATTAAAAAAGTACAAATGATTATTTTCTAAAGAGTCGATGGGAATATTCATAATTTAGAAGATTTCCAATTCTGGTATATCCAATTTTAGAAATTTTGCAAAAAAATATTGAATACCGGGGAATACTTAAAGAACTGGAAAAATATCTTCAAAATCAAAATGAAAACTAAAAATCATTATTGATACTTGAATAGAATACGTATACAAATGTTTTACTGAAAAATTCATGCGAATATTCATAACACATTAGGTTAGCATATCATATTCTACAAATTTCGCATGAAAAATATTGAATACCGGAGAATACTTTGAATCGTATGAAAACTGGAAAATCACCTAAAATATTGGAAGTACCGAAGATACATAAAAACGCTTTTTCCTGGAAAGTCCATCAAAATAAAGAGATTTTTCATATTTTGATTCAAGAACATAAAATTTAAGAAAAGTAGAAATCATCATGATTATGTGCTAGAGTATCTTAAAAAAGTATTAAAAAGTTTTGAACATACTAAAACTACTAAAAACTACAGCAGTTCATCATAAAATACCTTGAATCCATGCTGACAAGACAATTTTTTTTAAATTATGAAAATGATTACATTTTCAAAATTTCAGATGAATAAAACTACTAGATTACCAATCAAATTATGATAATCGTAATGATACATTAAGAGGGGGGGGGGGGAGGGATAACTTGAAACAAAAAACTCTTTTTTCGCTGATTTTTTACGGAGATACAGCTCAAGCAAATTTATTCAATCTTTTTTGATATTATAAAGCATAATCTAGAGAATATTTTTTAAATTTTTGTAATAAAATATTGAAAAATAAGCCGGTAACAGAGCGTTTTCCAAAACGTCTTTTTGAAAACACGTTGTACGGTGAACACGATAAACTCGGCGTAGAATTATCGGAAATCAAAAAAGTTGGTCAATTTACTTATAGTAAGAGTTAATTCTCCCCCTTCGGTCGTTAGAAAGTTATTATTTTTGTTTTTTAACAATTCGAGGTTTATTGAAGCAAAAAACGCGATTTTTCGCTAAACTTTCCGCCATTTTTTAAGTGAAAAATTACTTAAACATGAAAATAGAAAATTTTCAAAAACGTAAGGGGGGGGGGGCATTTTATACCATGAAAGTATGTTCCATGTTTGAAAAGATTCGGTCGAGTAGATTTTACAGGATTGTGTTCACGGACTCAAAAAATTGATTTTCAGAAAAACGCGTTTATAAATTGTTTATTACTCTAAAAATTAGAAAAAAATTTTTTTTGTGACTTACACTGAATCATCCATTGATTTGAAATTGTGACACATCATTTTTGAAACGTTAAACTTCAAGAAAACGTAAAAAAAGAAAATCGATTTTCTGAATCTGCTTATCCCTTACTCCCCCCTTAATACAATCGTATACACAATCGTACAATCGATAATACAATCGTGAAATTACAATTCTCGAGTACCAGAAATCAATGAAAAAATCTTTTTAAAAATGTCTATAAAAATACCGATATACGTAACATTCGAATTCTATGGCATGAAATTCTAGGGTCTTTGTAAAAATCCTGAAAATAACTAGAAATCTAGATATACAAATATATCTTAGAAAATACAAAAAATAAAAGCAGTTCTAGAAATATGTAAATATATAAAGATATTATGATTTTCATTATCTTTGGAAATAACATTTATAAAACTTTATATATCTATAAGAAACTAGAAAGTCTTGTAGATTGCATAAATAATAAAAAAGTACAAATGATACTAAGAAAACTGTAAATTTCATCAACACTATAAAAATATGAAGACACCTGTTTTTGGAAAAATTAATCAAAATACGTAATTTATTAAGGCTAATGCTCTGGAGCAATGAAATAATAATAAAAAGTAAGAGATGACTAGAAATCTAGAAAAATACATGAATATCTTTAAAAGTTGAGTGAAAAGTTAAAAATATAAGAAAAACTTTGAATCTTAGAAGTTAGTAAAATAATACAAATATGTGTGATTAATATATAATTTTCGCAAACAATTGTACATATTCAACTATCTATCTTTAATATCTATAAATATTGAAAATTATTTAAATTTAAAAATACCATAGTTATGAATATTTTTGATTTAGTTAAATAATGAATTTTTTCAAATATTTTAACAATTTCAGATTAAGAACAAGATGAATTCAATAAATTTTGTTCAATGTTGGTTAAATTTTATCAATATTTAAATAGAAGAAATCAAATACTAAAATAAAAAAAAATTTTTAAGCTTCCGATTCTATAAATGTATTAAGATGCTGTTTCCTGAAAAATGGACTCTGAATAACAATAACAAAACTTTATTACTAAAGAATCGAATTCTTAGAATCTTCATAACAATTGATTAAAAAAACAGGAAATCTCTTAAAACACTAGAGTACCTTAACAAATTTTTAAGTCAAAAGAATTAGAAAAATACTTCAAAATCTATATAATACTATAAAAATATGTAGCTATATCATTTCCCTTGGAAAATTATACAAAAAAGTTTGACATTTTTTAAAATTTATATCTATAAACAAACAACAAAATTATGACAATTGCATATATGCTGAACTTATACGAAAAATACTGAAAATGCTAGAAATCTATGACAATGGTCTTGTCTTAGACATTTTTTTAAATACCGCAATTCTATTAAACTTCGATTTTTGGAGCATCGAAATCTAGAATTCTTTGAATTTATAAAAATACTAGAAAATGTTCGAAATTTTATGGGTACTAAGCAATATGAAATATATTCAAAATAAGTATTCTATGTGCATATAAAAGTTTTCTCAAAAATCAATAAAAATACTAGAAATCCATGAAACTTTTGATTCTAGAGCATCGAACTCGATGAATTCCATATAGGTATGTATTAGTTTGAACACATACGAGATAAATTTTAAATCACAAGTAAATTGTCATGTACTATAATGCTAGGGTGAATTAAACAAATATTAACAATGAACATATATTATATAGATATGAAAGTATATAATTTAACTATCACAGTATTTCATACACAATATAACATCATTTTCCAATTCAGCCTTGAATTCGGATACACAAAAAATCCTTATTCTCAACTAATAGAAATAAAATATGAAATGAATGTGCACGAATGACAATGACGCCAAAACGGTATATCCAATCTCTAATCACAGAATTTAAAATTCAAAAAACTTCAAACAATAATAATTGATCGTTATTATAGGACCTTCAATGCGCCGCTGCTCTTTTTTCTGGAACTCACTTGCAGGGGTTGAATAGCCACCAAGAATCAGCATTGTACAGTTCATTGATTGTTCATCGAATATTTTTTGTTGATATCAATTAAATCGCAGAATTTCCGCAGTAATTGACTTTCTGTGGTCCAGGAAAAGAGAGGAAATGTTAACGGGATCGTGCGAGTTGGCGGGATTGTAAAGGCCACTTTGGATTTTCCGCCCCATTTGTCTCGGGATCGGGATCAAGTACTTGATTCGTAGCTCTATTGAATTTTCGCAAAACTGCAGGTCACCGACGATTGCGAGCGAAATAAAGGGAAAAACTAATAGTCCAATTTGTGGTTTCCGTTTTCGACAGAATAATATAGTTTTTTACTGAAAGGCTTTGACGTGACTACAAATTTGTAGCCTTATTCTTTAAACTTAATTATTTCTTAACGTAATCAATTTGAATTTTTTAAGCATTGAACAAAAGATTACTTTGAATTTGATTTTTTTTAAACTGGTCCACACAAAAAAATATTTTCTTTTGGATGAGAATGATCTTTTTTAATAAAATTTTTGAACTAGCCAGGATATTCTGGAGTTATTTGTTTTTCGTTGAATTTTCCACAAGTTTATATCCGGCTTTGAACATCAAAAAGGAGTTTATGTATTTTTATAGTTATTTGTGTCGTCGTTTTGACCCCTCTTGAACCCAAATTTTTTGCAGATCGTGCACATCTTGAGAGAAATTCCGAGCACTCATCTCCGTAAGGGGACCAAGTGGTGCTATTTCAAACAACTTTTACGTTTTTACGAGTGACTCGAATGATATTTCAAAGACAGAATACTGTCGTTATTCAGAAATATTTCGAATTATGAATTTTGCTACTTGTGTTTCTTGGATCTTCTTCCCAAACTTAAGAACAACTGACATTCTTGCATTCTCAAATTTTATTAACAATAAACTAAACAAATTCTTCATTCACTAGTGACGTTCGAGATTGTACACTGAGAGAACGATTTATTTATAGTTAATAAATATTTATTTGAATATGATCAAATAAATATTGTTTTGTCTCAAAAAAATACACGTTCCATGAAAT
>JAPYZL010071827.1:0-16825 GCA_030522825.1 Platygaster orseoliae | reverse complement strand
TTCTGATTCTTCATAATCTTTTGTGCACCTGTACATCATTGACATATTTTTCAAAGAAGATTTTTTGCTGATGTGATGATGAAAATGATTGACAAAGTCAAGTTTTTTTATACTTGTATTGTAAAATAATTGAAAAAAAAAAAAAATTATTCTTAGAAACAATAAAGAACAATGTTCATGTTGACATGAACAAATAAAAATTTTGACATAAACACTGCCCATAAGTGAATTTCTTCTGTACACCATTACCTGCTGTCAAAGAAAATTCGTTACACCTACAATTGTCATTTCTCCACTCCAAAATTTTGCATGCATATTGATAAACATTTTTAAAAAATTTATCAAAAAAAAAAAATCGAAAAAAAATAGTTCCAAGTTTGGAAAAAATGAATTTGTCAATAACAATGCACTATATTGTTGTTACAAAAAACAACGGTAGGTGTGCTACAGTTTTTTTGAAAGCTTGTACGCCTAAGCACAATTAAGGTACAAACGGAACATTTTATCTTCAAAACTGTTTTAACAGTTTGCCATAAAAAAAAAAGTTTTTTTACAGACTAGGAAACTTGAAAAAATCATATCACATTGAAAAAAAAAAATAAATAAAAATATGTGTTGATCTGAAAACACGAAAAAAAATATTTGGTTGAAAAAAAAATGTTGACTGTAAATCTCCCGTGAAATGACCCATATGTACAATATTGAAATCATTACGATTTCTGAAATTCCCTGATCAATTACATTCCTACAATTTTGAAAATTGCTTGAATATCTGAATTTCACAAAATTTAGTGAATTTATAGAATGTCAGTCTTTTTGGAAATTAAAAAATTATAGGTACTGATGCCAATTTTTTGATGAAAAGGAAAAAAAAAGTTTAAATTCATACCAGAAAAAGTTACTTTACTAATTGAATTAAATTTTAATTTTTTGTCATCACAATTTTTAACTGTTTGTATGTTAAAATTAGTTTTTAATTATGAAAAATAAATTAATTTAACTATTTTCCCTTTCAACAATGGCTCTGGGAGATGAGTTGTTATTGAATAAAATTTGTAGAAACAGAGCAGTTCACTTTCATATATTGCGAACATTTTAAAAAATTTCTTAATGATTGATGTGGATTAATGTGACAATGTCAATTGATTTAGCTTTTACACCGAAACATCGATGTTATAGAAAAAAAGATGAATAATCAGAGCGCAGGCGGAAACCTGGTATTAAAATGTAAAGACTTTCGTATTTTTCAAATAAACGTCAATTCAACAGAAGATTTGAACAATACTGCGCTCTCGTTAGAAAAACTCTCTTCCTTAGGTAATTGCATGTTCCATTACCAATTTAAGTGTCCATAGATTAAGCTCTTCTTTTTTTAAATGTATTCTATTTTACGTGCACTTGTAAAATACATTTTAATAATAATATTAAAAAAAAAAAATAAATTGTATAGATACTCAAAGTTATTAAAAAAAAATCTGGGCTCCAAAAGTCACTTTTAGAAAGGGAATGAAAATATTTTTTTCTTAATTAATTTTTTTATATCAATTTTTTCGCTTCGTGAAAAAAATGTTTTCCAAATTTTCAGCAGTTGTTTTTTCGGATTTTCCAGATCAAACAATGTTATACCCATTTTATTACAAGCCCCAAACATCGAGCCAAAAAATATTTTCGGAGGACGGTTGGTTCGCTTACATTCCGGTCTCGGAATGGTCGAGGTTGCTCGCGACCCAAGCTTCCGAATGGCGCATAAGTTATTTGAACCGAGAGTACAAAGTTTGCAAGTCCTATCCGTCGGTTGTAATTGTTCCTCGACAAATAGAGGACGATGTAATCATCTCCTCGGCGTCTTTCCGAGATGGCGGCAGGTTTCCAGTGCTGTGCTACAGGCATGACAATGGGGTGAGTCAGTCTACTAAAAATACATTTTTTGAACAACGGAAATTTATGATTTTCACCATTTTTGATCCTTTGGAACCAAATAAATGAAAGACTCATTTTTTATTTTGGCCTGTTATTGTAATTTTAATAATAATAAATGAATCCTAAAAATTCCTTACTTAAATAAAATATAAGAGATATTAATGGTTTTGAATAATAATTACAAAATTATTTAATTGTAAATGTAGTTTCCTGATGAGGGCCCAACGAAAAAGAGCTTTGAGTTTATTGGGCTCGAAAGAATCTAGTAAATTTTTGATTTTTGAATGTCTCGGAAAAATGTTTCCACATATTTTTGTTACAGAGTGTTATGTTGAGAAGTAGTCAACCTATGTGTGGCGTGACTGGAAAAAGATGCAGGGAAGACGAAAAATTGTTGAACTCGGTGTTGGGTGGTGGAAAACGAGGGTAAATTACACTAAAATATGTAGATTCAATGAGTTTTTGTCAACTGAAATAGCAGCTTATAAGTTACAGGCCTTGAGAGTTTAAAAAAAGTGCATTTTTTAAAAATTACGCTTTTTTCGCGACTTTCTCATCTTATAACTTATAAACTACTATTTCGATGAACAAAATCGATCATTTTTGGTATTTCTGACAATAAATAAATAATAAATTTATTAGGTACATCATCGACACGAGGTCAGTCACGCTCGCTCAAAGTTGCAAAGCCAAAGGCGGGGGAACGGAACTGGAGTCCTCGTACCCCCAGTGGAGGAAAGTCCACAAAGCTATTATTAGAACTTGCGATTTATTGGATAGTCTTGGAAAATTGATAGAAGCTTGTAATGACACGAATTGTTCGACGTCGCAGTGGCTGTCAAGACTCGATAACAGTGGCTGGCTGTCAGGTGTCCAGAACGCCCTTGATGCCGCTTGCGTCACTTCTCAGTGTCTCCATCAAGATCTCGTAGCTGTTTTAATTCATGGTACGTCAATTTATTCAACAATTGACACTGTAATGATACTCCATCTAGATGGCGCTGCGGTTTGTGGAATCAATCAAATCATTTCAAACGCCTGCGGCGCCATCTAGATCGACTGTTGTTGAGAAATGAACTGTTTTGTAGGTGGGCGAGGCAGGGACTCGACATTGGTCGTGACGAGCTTGTCGCAAGTGATTCTCAACCCTGATTGTCGCACAGTGCGCGGTCTGCAAGCTCTCATTGAACGGGAATGGCTGCAAGCTGGCCACCCCTTTTCAACTCGCACTAGTCATTGCGCGTACTACGCGTCGTGCTCCCAAGGTTCCGCCTCGGCGCCGACTTTTCTTCTCTTCCTCGACTGCCTTTTTCAACTAGTTGGGCAATTTCAATTCAGCTTCGAGTACACGACGGAGCTGTTGAAGGAGCTCTTCAAAAACGCCTACGCTTCGAATTTCGCTACTTTTCTGGGTTGGTACCGTGAATAGTACAAAATCATGAAATAGATAAACTTGACCTATTTTTTCAGGCGATTCTGAGGAAACTAGGTTCCAATTGAAACTGGCCGAAAAAACCTGTAGCCTTTGGACGCATATGAACGAGCCTCAAGTTTTGGAGAAATTTCTGAATCCCCTGTACGAGCCCAATGCGGGCGTCATTTGGCCTAGCGTTGCGCCGGCGAGTATTCAATTATGGAGGGAACTGTACCTGGCTCACACCAACGCCGCGCCTTGGGACGGTTTTCAAAAATGCCTCAAAGAGCTCAAATGGAATTACACGACTGTCAAAAAAATCGCCGGTCAACTGCGATCCCAGGTGAAATGCTCCTTGGAAGCTCTCGAGAAGACTGAAAAGTCAGCGAAAAACGAAAACGAATCGAGTCCTTCGAAATGAGCGTGTTTTTCTAATAAAATGATGACATTTTTCAGATATATGTGTATTTTACATGTGAATCGTACTTAATAAACCATTACTTTTCAACAAGCAACTGTTTTCTTTGACAACCACAAATAATAACTCGAGATTTATTACAACAATGATATATAATTCGTTTACATCAAATACGTAATGAACAAATTCGATTTGAAAGATTACTCAGTCACTGAAAGGCAAAAAATGTCAATCGGTGACTGAGTTTGAAAAATCACAATATTGGATAAAGCAACGTATAATTCGCGAAAATAATAATAATCTTCCTTTGGGGAATACATCGAATACAAATCAACAAATATTTAAAATCCCATCACATTCTCGTTCTGCCAACGACTACAATGACCTTCTACTTTTCTTCGTATATACAAAATTATGAACAAATGAGTATTGGACGAGTTTACAAAACGAGGCCTTGGTAAGATAAACCCTCCGATTCTAGGGACTCCATACGGTTTCGCAGGTGCTCCAGCGTGTTCGACAAGTGTTTCTTTATTTGATCCGATTCCTCGCTCGGCTCCAAATTCGGAATTTCGTCTCGAATTTTTCCTATGACTTGATTCAGAATTTGCACGGTCACCTAAATACAAACATTATTATTAATTAATTCTTTTGTTCAACACTTGGCGCAGAGAATAATATGATTCACATGGATTTCATATCAAGTATATAAAATAAATGCAACATTGGTAAATGGGCGTTGCAACGAAATGTATATGAAACTGTTACTCACCGCTGCGTTTCCTTTCTCATAAAAATATATGTAATGATTCAGCAATTCAACGTATAATTGAACTTGCACCGAAGTGTCCATACACTGACTCGCTATCCTGATTCCTTTTTTCAAACAATCCAAAACTTTGTTTCCGTCTTGCATCTGAAACAATAATACGCGAAATGGATACTCAATCTGATTTCGTTTTTACTATTTTCTATGATTTTTGTAAAAACTGACCCCAGTGACAAAGTAGATACTCAAACGCACTTAAAAAACACAAATTATTCTGCTTTTAAAACGAAAAAATGCAATTCATGATATAAAAATTATTTCTCATCTTCTACGTGCGTTTGAGTACTTACTTTGTCAATTTTTAGAAAAGTGACTCATCTAAAAATTATGAAAAATAACTCTCATAGGACAATGAGAATAACATTTTTTTTCTCGAATTATTCTGAATTCTCGTGCACTGCGTACTAAAGCGCAAATCGGTTATTACACTCGTGCTACTCGCTAGGTGGCTATACCACATTTTTTTCTCAAATACAAATTATTGTGGAAATATTTTAAATTTGAATATTTGTCCGACATCATCCTTTTATTATCAGCTGTCTTGCTATGACTGGTATGAGTTGTGATTTTTCATACAATTAGTTTAATAAAATCAAAATTTTTTCGTATTCTTTGTCAAACGAAATACCGATTTTGCTAGACTTTTTATAACCTTCTCAAAAATTATCATGTGCAGAGTTATATAAAACTTTCAAGATTCTATTTTTATTCTAATTTGCCGGTTAATTGAATTCTTTTTTAAGACTTTATTTCTTTATGAATTGACGTGTTTTCTATAATAAATTATACAACGAAATTTTGCAGTCTGATGATGTCATTTAGATGACAGTCAAATCTTGCAGACTCGATAATCGTATATAAAACCGCAAGTAGTGTAATGGACGACATTACGAGCGAATTTCGTCGTTTGCACTACGAGTGGTGTTGCATATTCTATTTGAAACAAAGTCTGGTATGATACAGAAACTTCACCTGAGATTTGAGGTTACGTGGCCCATAATTACATGGCTATTAACTACTAACCACTAACTACTAACTATTAACTATCAACTATTAACATGCGGTTCGAGGAGTTATGGGCCATTTAACTGTCAAATTTTAGGTGGCGTTACTCATAACAGGCTTGTATCCAACAAAAGTTTTTACAGTACTAGTACAGTCATAGCGTCATCATTGTATCGTTTCACGGCACGAAAACGCTATTACCGTACTCGTACTGTAAAATAACGTACATTACTCGGACGTAAAATCATTTTCCCACTTGTGAAAAATAATGTTATCGACCTAGTAATAAAATATAATTTTCAAGTCAAATCTTGCACTCGATGAAATAGTTATACGCATATTTTTCTGCCGAATGTTAAGCGACATTTTCAATAAGAATATCATGAACCTTGCCTTATTTTTCAATGTCTCAAGAAACATATTTCTTGAATAAAAAATATTTTTCTAACTTTATTATATATGTATAATAAAGTTACATATGTTGTGTTACATAAAAAAGTAACACAACATATGTTGATTTATGAATTTCATCATGTATAATATATATTATATAAATAAATAATACAATTTGATGATAAAAAGTAGTGTAAATTATTTAAACTGAGGGCGTCATTTTGATAGTTTGGAGAATTCTCCATTGTTAACGATCCGAAAGGTGATGTTACCAATCTAGGGTTCTCTCCTGGCAAGATAACGAACTCGGCTGCAAATCGAAACAATCGATTTAACGATACGGGCATATATCAATTGTTTTTGGAGAGAATTGTAATTGTGAAAAACTAGAAAATTCTCTTTTTAGTTCTTCATAACTGCACAAAGCTATCAAAGCTGTAAAGTCAGCGCCGGTTGCTGTGTCGTAACTTGGATCGTTGGGCGTTACTGTATTCGCCATGATACAGATGGTAATCCGGGTGCAATGTGAAGAGGGGACACACACTGCACTCTGAGAAAAAGTTTAGTAATTTTTACTATAAATATGGGAATCATTACGGTATTCCATAAAAATCTGCAATTTAATCTGAATTTTCCATACGTTATAGCGATTTATTTTTAACATGCAGTATAATAAAACGTCAAACATGACAATTTTAAGCTAGGAAAATACTAAACATAGGGTAATTTTTACTTTGGTAAATAATAGTTGTCAAAATACAAGATATTGGTAATTATCCCACAAGATGATCATTTCTACATTTTTTTCTCAAGTATTACTGTATTGTATGCCAATGATTACAATACGAATATTTCGAATAATACAATAGTGTATAAAGTAAAATTTATTATATTCTATCTCGATTCCCGATTACAATATTTTTAGTAAAAAGTAGTACATTTTTCTCTCAGTGCAAAATGGAATGTATTGGATGATGGTATCCTCAATTTCAACTTGGAATTGATGATTCCATCATTCAATACTTTGCCATTCGCGGTGCTGCCACTTGGCGCAGACTCTACTGCCTTGTGTGCACTCCTTAACGAGAAGATACAGCTCAAATTGTGAAAAGATTGTTTCTTTCAATTATTTCCATAATTTGTTCACGTTTTTTTGGTTTTCAAATTTTTTAACAGTTTTTTAATGTGACACTTTAAATTAGAATTTTGTTTATTAATAACATTCGACGGAAAATTTAAATCATATGCGATATATAACATAATCAAATGTAAAGAATTTTACGAATAATTAATCGAAACGCTACAAACTCATTATATAAATTAAACTTAGATAAATGTTGTAAAATTGAGAATTAGATATTACTTTTTCTATAATTTGACACTGTTTCTTATATTTCAAAATTTCACAAATACCTGTGGAATGGGCCTAATATTATTAAATGAGATATGCTTCATAATATGCGCATTAGGTTTTTTCAAAAAAACTGATGCACATGATATCAAGTATATGTTAGTAATAAAATTGGGGATACCACAATAAAATAAACCGCGCCATGACTCTACCTCTGTGGTGGTGAGGAAAAGACCTCAATAAAAAATGGCATGCAATTCAGATGAAAAATAAAAAATTTAATGAAATTGTATGGCATTTTTCAATGAGGGAAGTCAAAATTAAAATATAAAAAATAGGCCTGTGTAGTACTTCTAATATTCAACCTGAAACCGACAAATTATAAATTACTCTAGCAAAATCGCTGTCGTGTTCATTTTTCAAGTTGCAAAATTAATGATTGTATCTAGAAATATCAGTAATACAAAAATACCAAAATAGTACTAGATATAATAATGATATATGAATAAAAATAATAATACGATAATACGAAAATCTTACTGATACTTACTGGCATGTCTCCTAACTGATTATTTCTGAATAATAACTGCAGATTATTTCTAACGTTGCAATTTTACATGCAAGATTGCTGCATCATTTGCGATACATTTAATGATGCATTGAAAATTCACACTGATCAATTCAATGATGAAGCGATGAATTTAATGATACATTTAATGTTAATGCATTTTACCTCTTTTCCATCAGTGACCAAAGTCTTGCCGGACCAAAAAATGTGGGAACAAGTGGCGACACCTCGACACTGGTCGGGTTTTCGGAGCAACTTGCTCGCGTACAGAGCGCACTGATTCCTCACGGGTTCGGCGTTCTCTTCCCCGAAGCAACTCATTTGCTCGAACGTGGCGATAATCAAAGTTATCGCGGCCAATTGGGCCTTGGAGTCGCTTATTTCGTCCTCGTAAATGGAAAAGGCCTGGCTGATGAACTCGTAAGCGACCACCTCGAAATTGTCGAAGCGAATTTCCCCAATGGCCAGGGCGCCTTGAAGGAAAATGCGCAGAGGAAGCTCGGCCAATTCGGCCTTTATCAGAGCCAGAATAGTCGTGTGGCAGAATTGGAAGATTTTTTGGCATTTCTTCTGCCACATTTCGTCCTGCAAAAAAAAACAATCAATTTTTTGCAATTCTTGGTAGGCATTTTTGGTAAGAGTTCTTGGTAAAAACTCGTGGTAACAATTCTTTTTAAGAATTTACAATAATTCAGTAATGTTTTCAGTATTTTTTCAGTAATATTTTACTTTATTGTAATAATTTATTTTATTTTATATATGTATAAAAAAAGTAATAATTTATTTTTGTTTTATTTTACTTAATTGTAATAATTTTTAGTAATATTTTCATATTTGTAATTATTTCAGTGTTTTTTCAGTAATATTTTATTCTATTGTAATAACTCATTTTATTTCATTTATTTTATATACATATAAAAATAAATAATAATTAGTTTTTCCTTTAATTCATTAATTTTCAGTATTTTTTCAGTAATATTTTAAGTATTTGTAATAATTCAGTAAGAAGTCTTGGTAAGAATTCCAATTCTGCCAATAATTCTTGGCAGAATTGAAAGATTTTTTGGCATTTATTCTGCCACATTTCATCCTGCGAAAAAAAATCAATTTTTTGCAATTTTTGGTAAAAATTTTTGATAAGAGCTCTTGGTAAGAATTCTTGGCAACAATTCTTGCAATAATTCAGTAATATTTTCAATATTCGTAATAATTTTAGTATTTTTTCAGTAGTATTTTATTTTATACATCAAAATAAATAAATTATTTATTATTATTTCATTTTACTTTATTGTAATAATTTTCAGTAATATTTTTAGTATTTGTAATAATTCAGTACGAATTCTTGGTAAGAACTCTTGCTATTTGTAATAAATCAGTAATATTTTCAGTTTTTTAAATAATGTCAGTATTTTTTAGGTAGTATTTTTTTTCATTTTATTGACTTTATTTTATATAAAAAAATAAATAATAATTAATTTTTATTTTATTTTATTGTAATAATTTCGAGTATTTTGACAGTAATATTTTCAGTGCTTGTAATAATTCAGTAAGAATTCTTGCTCTTTGTAATAATTCAGTAATATTTTATTTCATTGCAATAATTTATTTTATTGTAATAATTTTCAGTGTTTTTTTAGTAATATTTTCAGTATTTTTTCAGTAATATATTATTTTACTTATTCTATAATATACGAAAATAAATAATATATTTTAATTTACTTAATTGTAATAATTTTCCAATTTTCAGTATTTTTTCAGTAATATTTTCAGTATTTGTAATAATTCAGTATGAATTCTCGATAAGAACTCTTGCTATTTGTAATAATCCAGTAGTATTTTCAGTATTTTGAATAATGTTGGTATTTTTTCAGTAATATTTTATTTTATTTCATTGTAATAATTAATTTCATTTTATTGTAATTATTTTTAGTATTTTTTCAGTAATATATTATTTTATTTATTTTATATATAAGAAAAAAAATTTTTATTTCATTTTATTGTAATAATTTTCAGTATTTGTAATAATTCAATAAGAATTCCAATTTTGCCAAGAATTCTTGGAAAAATTGGAAGATTTTTGGCATTTCTTCTGCGACGTTTCGTCCTGCAAAAAGAAAACAATCGTTGCAGCTTTTACACCTTTCATTTAATTTCATCAACAATTGGCAAGTGCTTATTACCTTGTCCTTCAAAAGCTTGTACGTAAAAGCCAGCTGATAAGCCTGAAAGACGATTGGGGGCAAAGTGTACTTGATTCTCTTGTTTCCGCCGGCGCTGAAATGCTTCCTCGCGGCGCTCAGAATCATGTACTGCTGATCGGCAGTGTCCGATTTGAAATGATGTATCAGTCTCCCAAGTAGACTTTGCTCTTCCGCGAAGTCTTCGGCGTCTTGTTCCACGTTGGGTTGGTCGTGCTGGTCTTGGACCAAGGGCGAGACCATGGACAAAACTGCGTCGACCTGCTCCTGCGTCGGAATCAATATCTCGTTGTCCAAAATGCTCGTTATTATGTAAACTGCCAACAGTTTGCGTCCCTCGTAATCAAAGTAGTCGAGAAGTGGAATATAATGCTGCAGTTTCAAAACGGTCAGGATGTTTTTGTAATTGTCAATTGGAATTTTCATGAGTCTCGACAGTTCTCGGGAAACCGCGCTGTTGTACTCTAACCTGCAACATTTAAAAACACGTTCATGGTTGAAGAAGGACATGTCGCCAATAATTGTAAATACTATTTTATTTTCTTCGAGATAAAAAACCGTTATTATAGACTGATTTTTCAAAAATTAGACACATTTTATAGGTTTTCCAAGGCAAAAAATTAATAATTTCTGGAAAATCGACCAATAATAATGGTTTTTCATTTTCGAGGAGATAAAATATTTATTGAGAAAATTCAGTTTCACACTCACTTTTCAATATTGAGCTTCTGGAAAATTTGGACGGTGGTGAAAAGTACTTTGTCGACGTAATCGACGCGATCGGGATAGCACTTGTGAGCCAAATTGACCAGTGCCACTTGTAAAGAAACGATATCTTCCGGAGGCATATCTTGCCTCGTCTAGAAAAATCAGGCCTCTTTCAAAACATGTTCATCTCCAAAAATTAAAGCTTTCAAAATAAAAAAAAAAATCTTTTTCTCAGACTTAAACTAGACGAGTAAGGAACGGTCAACGACGTAATCATAGAAAAATAATCAGTCATTGTGCAGTATCTGGTCATCATTGAATTTTCGACATTGACATTGTTTTGGGCAAAAAAATTGAGGTTAATATAATAACCTGAATAATTGTTGCAACTTGGTCGCTGAAAACGTCGAAAAGTTTGACGTCTTGGGGAATTCCTGGGACTTGAGTGGGGCTTTCAGGACCACCAACGCCATCTGATCTTTGGCTGAATGCAGCCAAACGATCAATGAGCGATATTATGATGTTTTTCACATTGACCCCAATTTGAAGTTCAGCGCATGATTTCAGAAATGGATTTAGTGTTTGAAGATGAAACTCATCCGGAAAAACCTGTAATTTAACATGTCCAATCTGATGATTTAATATATAAGTAATGATATTTTTAAAAAATACGGAAACTCACCTGGATAATGCACTCCATCAAATATTCCTGCGCAATAGCATCCCTGCAACTTACAACTTGTTCCAAAATTCCTGGCAACACAAGCTACAAAAACAATATTTACCTTAATTTTCTAAATGATAAATAAAATATAATAATACATTTTACCTTCTTGTATTTATCCAAAGTGACAGATTCCAATTGACTTAATCGCACGAGATTTGTTCCAACTAAAATTCTCAATTCCTCTCTTTCCCTTTCTCGCCTTTCTCTGTCTCGACTGTGACCTTGATGTTGCATGCGCACCCAAAGTTTGTTCATTTCCGCAAAATTCATCAGCACGAAATCAACACTGTCTCTCACCTAATAATCAATAAAATGCAGTTCCAAAAAAACCAAAAATTGCAATATTCCATTCAATTTCTTGATTTTCACAACACACCGTTCCCTCTTCGTCTGTTCCTTCAGGGACATCTGGCAAGATGTTTTTTGTACATTGCAATAAATAATTGCGCAAAAATAATCCCCTCAAAGGATGTTGAACTCCTCGACACATCTCAACTAAATCCCTCAAAAGATCTCTTTTGTACGCTGGAGTTGTTTTTATGTAGACCAAACCAACTGTGATCAGTAAATAACTGAAAAAAAGGTGCATAATGTACTATTCGTACGCTAACTATACTTGTGTTTTGAAAGTAATTAAACGTACAGTCTAGGCACAATATTTCCTGCATACTGTACAAGTTCATAGAGATCAGCGACTTTTCTCCCCTTTTGGAATTCGTCAAGAAGGTACAATTCCAAATGCTGTAATTCGTCTGTAACTGCCATGTCTGATAAATAGGTTTTATGTAAGGAAATTCAGGGATGTTTCTCTAAATCAAATAATTGAATGAAACGAAAAAAAAAAGATTTGCCATAGATCAGAAAAAAGGATACAAAGTTCGTAATAACTTTTGGGGCTCAAAAGGGAAGTTCTTAGTTCGCCAAGCATAGTGGACGCAAGTTTGAGTGCGTCCATGAGTTTTGATTTGTCTAAACAATGCTTCATTTGGAACGCTTGAACTTTGACCGTCCCAATAGCTTCTTCCAAGAGTTTTTCTTGCTCCTCCATTCCTGTCATTACTGGCGTCACAGGCTGAAATACATGTTTACACACACCTTTCAGTTTTTTTCAAGAAAAATTTTCTTCTCGTACTTGCATCAAGTTTCTAGACAAGTGTAACAATGTATTTTTAATCTCAAATATTTGTTTATTTATTTTATTTGTTGTATTTTTAGATTCAATGGAGACACTGCAATAAATTTACAATTATTTATACAAGGTAATATAAATATAGTAAGTAATAGACAAGTTGAGAGAAAAATTTTAAAAAAGCATCAAATTTGAAGAAATTTATAGAACTGGGTGAAAAATAGAAATGCCAACAAAACTATATCAATATTCTAGAAACCTTGGTTTTTCAAACATTGTGATTTTGAAAGGAGTCCATTTCTAAGATTTTATGATCCTAGAATAAATATTTCTCAATAATTCAAATAAATATACAATTATATTATTATATATTAAATATTCTAATATTTGAATTCCCTGCCCTCTCTATGAAAAATTTTTCGCAACTAATTCCTGAAATTTTGTGATCTGTAGCATTAAGAAAAAAGTTTTTTCTTTGGCATGATAAATTTTGAATTTTCTGAATATAAGAACAATTCCAAAATGCTGAATTATTAAAGTAGATATTTTGAAGATGATAAAAATTACAAAAATATTTCTAGAGTAACAAAAAATGCTGTCACATTCTTTTATATTTATTAAATTTGATTGATAAAGCACAATCCTATGAGGAAATTTAAAGCTTACAAGAATCTGATTCCTTACAAAAAAAATTCTTAAAAATTCATGGGAAAGAAAAATTGACTAATATAAAGACATTAGGAAATGTCCACATATTACAGCATCATATTGAAGAGAGATAGAAATATAAACCAATGTTGAAGAGACAGAGACACGTACAAAGAAATTGATGACTTGATATGTGGACAGGGCCTTACGCCTGTATTAAAAAATATTAGAGCAAATTTTTCTCAATATCATTAAATATTGTAATATCCAAAAATTTTAACTTAAAAACAAAGATTATTGAGGAATATTAAAAAAATTTTTCAATAAGCTCTAACAAATTAATTTAATTCTGATTGAAGACGGTAAATATTAAAAATATTAAAAATAATAAGCCACAAATATTAAAAACTTCAGAAATATTTCACTTCTATAAAAGGTTCTAAAAAAATTTTTCTAGCATTAGTGTCTTTTAGTTTTTCAATTTTATCAAGACACTAATAGAGTATAATTTTAAAAAACAGCGCACAATTTTCAGAAAACAGTGAGATTCTGTTATTTACTCTGTGTTCTTAAATTCACGAATTTTGATGTTCAAAAATAAACTTTCCAACACATAATACATATATCAAAAAATTTTCCCAACAACATTGATATTTCTAGCGATAAAAAATGAACACTTTTACGCCCCTGAGATAGTATGCAATATTTCATCACAAATATTATTTATTAAAATATATCGCAGTACGTAGTTAATTTAATTTAAACATTTCAAAAAAATACTGTGCTTACTTTTAACGTTGGGAAATACACCTTAAAAACCTTGGACGATAAAAAAACAATGCGGAACGGCAGAGGAAAAATTTATGAAATCGCTAATAATTGGAAACACTGGATTAATAAAGTGACATTTGATTAATAAACCATTTTTTAAGGTTATGTTGATTAGAAAGCAGCATCAATAACAGCAGAAAAGGATTTTGTAGTTTAAGTTAATTGTTTAAAACCTTTGTTGCTGGACTAACCATTTTTTGCCGTAGTTGAACGAGTTTGACACTTGTCAATCAACACCAAAATGTGTCAATTGCAAGTTTGTGTTGCGTATTTTAGGCAAACCAGCAAACCACTGATAATGTAGATCATCTCGATCGGTAAGGCAGAAATCCAACAATTGCAAAAAATCATATATTTTTTGTAACTGTTGTAATTTATGTACTTTTCATTTTAATTTATGCACTTAATTGATGTCATTTCATTTAATATATAATTTATTTTATTTTGATTTGATTAATTTATGTACTTTTTCCGATTTAAATTTGGATTTCCGAATAGAAATCTTGTTGGATTTCCAGCTGGAATCAAATTTAAGTTTTCCTAAAAGGAATCCATTGGATTTCCAAATGGAAATCCAATTGAGACTGGCCATTTCTCCAATTGGAAATCCAATTAGATTTTTTCAGTAGGGATTGTAAAAATTAGGTTATGTTAAAGTTTGTTCGAAAAATTGTCATAAAAAATATTTTCTGACTCATTGTAGCATTCCTTCAATTGGCTTTTAAAAAAAATTATAACAAAACAAAATTTTGCCCCCTTTAACGTACCAGAGTTGCCAAATTGGATGCAGAAAACTATATTCGTCTCTGTCTTTTCCCAGTATTTTGTGATTGTGCGACAAAGACAAACTACCTTTTCTGCGTGCAATTTGGGACTTAGTAACGTTACGGGCCTGAAACTAACGCCATCTATCATTGTCTGTTCTTGTCTAATTTTGAGCCCCTGCAAATTTGTGCCTATTTCTGCAGAGTTCAAGATCTTCCGAAACGCACGTGCAGCCGCCCCAAGCAAAATTCCTTTGTCCACTGGTGAAATCCTTGCCCCGTTCATTTATTTGCTCTTGAAACAAAGTCACCTCAATTTTCTCCAACAATTACCCCACAGTAATTTGGGAAAAGGTAGAAAAATGGCGCTCGGTTCGCAGATCGACGAAAACGAGAGTGTGAGCATCCCGTTGGTCAACGGGGAGCAAGGTGAGATATCGGAGAAAAAAATAGCTTTTCAATTGGCAGCGCAATTGTCGGCATTTATCGCGACTATGGTAAATGACGATGAGTGGTAAAACGAGTCTCGAAAAGCTGTAACAGTCGCATTGTTGTTGAATTCGAGGGAGTAAATGAACATTTTTTGGGCCGGGCTAAAACGCCGCGGCGAGAGAATGTGTGCGTTATATAACCAATCGCGGGTCATCATGTGAGCGCATTTCGCAGGCCTCTAGCAGAAGACGAAAACGCGCAATTTTTTTAGCAGACGATTTTTCGACATTATCAACGCCGATATTATTATGTTTTGCTTTCATGCCCCTTTTCGTTTCATCAATTTGTTTATTTTACAGTTTCGTGAGGGATGATGTTTCTTTTTTTTATTTTAATTACACGAGCCGCCAGTTTTGCATGTGTTGATGGTGTTGATTAGCAAGCTTTCGTCGTGTACTCGGCTTGTTTCGTCATTACATTATCTCTAGATCATTATAGGAGATTCGCGGCTAATTTCGTAATACTATTGCGATATACCAAATGGATTAATTAATAGTTTGTTGATGGATTTCGGCGATTCGCTATAGTGGCGTTCCAACCAATATCTTTCCTAGTGATTTTTATTTTTATAAGGTCGACCTTATAAAATTTCGATAAGAAATACTTTTTTTATTAAGTGACCTTATGAAACCTTAAAAAAAAAACTTCCTTATAGAACTTTATTTTTTGCAGAAATTCTCATAGGAATTTTTTTTTCGTGAATTTTTGTTTTATAAAAAATTAAATAAAGGAAATTTATATTAAGAAACAAAAATTAATAAAAAATGTACGGGGCTCAAATATTTTTTATATCTAATCTAACGAATTTACGAATTTTCAGTAATGAAGTTATATCAAATGAGGAAACATTGATGTAAAATAATTATATAATTTATGATCATTTAATTTATATAATTATATGATATATAGTATAATAAACATATATACAGGGTGTACCAAAATCTCCGTGCCAAAAAGAAATTCAATGTTCCTTATCAAATTCTAAGACGATTTTTCCTTTACCACTTTTTACAAAACTCCAAATCAAAAAAGTTATTCAAGCTTGAAATTTAAACAATAAATGCACTTTTTCGAGGACTGGGGATAAAAACCATAAACCAAACTTTACCCAAATTTTCTTCATATTTTTCTGAGTAAAAAAGTCCTTTGCCACTTTTTAAAAAACTCAAAATCAAAAAAGATATTCAAGTTAGTAGTTTAGACCAATCAGATTTCTCAGATTTCAAACTCGAATATCTTTTTAGATTTTGAGTTTTTTAAAAAGTGGCAGAGGACTTTTTTACTCAGAAAAATATGAAACAAATTTGGGTAAAGTTTGGTTTGTAATTTTAATCCCCACTCCTCGAAAAAGTGCATTTATTATTTAAATTTCAAACTTGAATAACTTTTTTGATTTTGAGTTTTGTAAAAAGTGGTAAAGGAAAAATCGT
>JAPYZL010071776.1:0-25900 GCA_030522825.1 Platygaster orseoliae | reverse complement strand
TATATGTTGTGAAAATAAGATTGTTAATAAATTTGTTTAAACAGATTGTTTAAACAAAAACATTTTACAAAAACAATGTCAAATTGCAACTCAGCAACATAAATACCATGAAATGTATATATATATATTGTGAAAATAAAATTGTTTAAAAATTTGTTTTCATAATTTGCTTAAACAAAATAATTTCATAAAAACAATGTGAAATCCTTAATCAGTAACCCCCCCCCAAAAAAAAAAAAAAAATTTTGGAAAAAACAATTAACAAATCATCATTAATTTATTATGATATTTGTAAATGATCTCTATCGTCCAAACGCCAACTTTTCGCCAACTTGACAGCGTGACGCTAAAAGTGTGATGCGAAAAGCGTGACGCTGTCGTTACGGATTTACCCCTCGGGAAAAGAAGTTCCACTTCAATATCATGTACCTATATCACTGATATACGTATAGAGATGTGAACATTCACTATCATTAAATTGAAAATTGCATGATATTTTTGAATCTTTTTAGTGCAAAGTTTCTGATCTATTTCACGAAAAATGAAATGGATTACACTTCAAAAAATAAATACAAAAAAAAAAATATGTTAATGCAGTTTATCTTACAAAAAAATTTTCCAGAAAATTTACATTATTGCAGTATGGAACAATTTTCTATTCCCCTCAATAAATTTTTCGATTCCAAGGAGCAACGAGTTTGCATCTTTGGGCTTAATCCCTCCCTAAATACCTTTAACATACAATTCCACAACTTGCAATCACTGTCTGCATTCGTTATCGATCCTTTAATCCTGCCCGTGCAATCAGCTGTCGTAACCAAGTCTATTGTACGCCGATGAAAATATGCGAACCTACGTCGGATTTCACAGGATTCGATCATTTAAAACGCTTTTTATTCTAGATATGAATTGTTTTGCATGAACTACAGGATTATTTCAAACGGATATTCGATCGAAAAATAATGCCAATCACAGTCTCAACCGGAAAATTAAAAATCGTTTCGTGATGTACTAGATAGTCGGAAAAAGCGTATTTCACTGAGATTTATTTTCATCTTTGATTTTATGTTGAGAAAATTTGGAATGGAGAATGGAGAACATTTCGAAAAATGCTCAGTTTCATTACTGACTATGTGTCATGTTTTTGTTTTTTTTCATGCTATTGTTTCTTAAGAACTTTTAATTAAATGAAAACTATTTACAAGTCAAGATATTTCGCTTTCCATTTTCCGACCGTCATTTCGCCTGAGGCTCTCGCTTTTACCTTCTTCGCGATAGAGGAAACAGAGGGGTTCGGGTTTTGACCGGCGCGAATTTGTAATGTAAATATTCCTTTAGTGACCGGGTTATAAAAAAGCTTCTGAAAGCCCTTACCCCTTTTTTTCCCGTTTCGCTTTTACAACCGAGTCCCTTTGGAAAAAGTATAGTGCGTTTTTATTTTTTGCTCGTCAAAATATGCTGGGCTTTAGATTTTTTCCCTCGGTTGTTACTTATTTATCTTTGTTAATTAATTGCGCTCTTTTGTGAATGCTCTGGACCAAAGCGAATCTCTCATATATGTGTTTTTTAAAGTCTGGAGGAAAAATTCATTATTCTTCATTAGCTTGTTTTTCGCATATTGGGCAATCATTGATATCAACGTTTCTCTAATGAGGAATTTTATAGTTTGTTTTTCCAGTTTTTCATCAGCAGTTTTTGTTAACGTTTCAATTTGAGATGCTTCATTGAGTTTTTGGAATGTACTGGTTTTTTAGTGTTGGTCATTAATATGATATCGATACTATTCAAACGCGAGTAAATAATTTTTGTACAATGTTTATTGTCTATAATAACTTGATGACTGTTACAATAGAATTAGATAAATTGATTATTATACATAAAAAATATATCAAAATTTTTTTTTCGGGAAATTTTATTATTGTTGATGAAGGTCCAAGTGAAAAAGGGCTTTTAAATAGCCCTAGGCATCCTAGAATATAATTTTGAAATTCACTACGTTGAAGGAATGCATTAAATTTTGATCATACAGCTGACGCACTCTATTTTTAACTGGTATTATCAAATGAGACTTCACTGACGTTCCACACGCACGAAGGGACAACAAATTTGCATTTTAATCGCACATCCAGACGCGGCGATGAGAATCGCGTCGGTCCACTGGCTCCTTCGCTTTTTCTCTTCTCTGTTGTTCTTCCTCACGTGTATTTAGCATTTTAGTACAATGGCCTGTTTGTTGCGATTTTCAGGAATATTTAACCAGAATCGTACAATATTTAAATATTTCGGTGGAGGAATAGAAGATGTATTAGGTATTTCGTCATTTAGATCGACCCAGTTTTTCCATTATGTTTGTTCTGTGATTAAACTTTTCTAATCGAATGATAAGAAAAAAATTTGAGTATGGGAAAATTCAATCATTGTATACAATTTTTATTCTGATGATGGATTGAAATTATAATATCAAAATATGATGAATAATAAAAATTCCTTGAAAAATGAATTTTGAATTTTTAAAGGTTGTACAAGTACATAAGTTTATGAGTTTTTGCCGTAAAACTTGTCGACTAATGAAACGAGGGTCGCGGATCAAGCAAGCGGAAGCGAAACGTCGGGGATCGACTGCATTTCTCGAAATTGCAAATCCCAAGTCACGGTAACTCGCAAAACGAGGTGAGAGCGAGTCGGGCTTGATCGTGCGTGAAATTGTCGGATCAACAGTTAGGTAGTTTCGAGCTTCGTCTCTGGATTAAGCCGAAGTGGCTGTACCTTCGGCCCAGCTTCCGGTTTCCTTTCCCGTGGCCGGAACCAACGCGATACCCAACGAACTAACTCAAATAAATAACCAGAACTCATAGGAGTAACGGCATTGCAAAGCTCAGAATAAGTATCTCCAATCTATGAAGTTTGACTTCATACGAATGAAATTTTTTAACATAACGTAGTATTGTATTCAGTATGGATAGTTATTTCAGTAAAAGAAAAAAAAGTCTTTTTGCAAAATTTTCCTCCTTCTGAGAAGAAAAACTGTACTCGCTTCGATTTTTGAACATGAAAATTCGCGGCTATTTCCGGTCAGCCCTCGCAATAACTCGATTCCAGCATTCGATTCCACCCCGAAATTCGTTCGTCACGTCGATTCAGGAACCTGAAATAATTAGGAAGCGCCGCGCGAATTGCTCGTGCACAGAAAACGACGGCGCCGGTTCGGGTCAATTCTCATTTTCCATCGATTTCGCCGGGGTTCACTCGATTTCTCATCAAGCGTGAGCTAATGAAAAAGCACCACTTTCTCTCCCCTCTTCTACCTTTTCGGAACTTTTATTTTCCCTCGAGAATTCGTGGCTTCTCGGCTTTGATCGTTCTAAGCAAAAGTGTATCTTCCAGGGCAAATTAGCGCTTGACAGCGGAGCGTCAGCCACAGTGGCTTTTGTGCATTCTTCGGCTGCGGGACTTATTGTTAGCTTGATTGCCAACGTTGTTTTGCTTATCTGAGAAAATGAGGCATTGTTTCTCGTCTGGTTTTTCTGGTTTTTTATAGGCTACAATCTTTCGTTGGTTGAAATGTGAATTTTGGGGGGTGAAATTTGACTTTATAACTTTGTTCCAGTGGCGTGTCCAGAAGGTGGGTTATGGAGGCTGAAGCCCCCCCCCCCCCAAACAAAAGAAACCAGCAATCCAATTTTGCTAAATATATAGAAAAAGTAGTATACTTGTAATGAAGAGTGATTTTAGAGAAGACCGAAGAATATTTAGACTTTTTGAATGAATTTTATAAACAGTGAATAGCATTATCTACGAAAAAAAAGACAATTTTGATATGTATGTGTGAATACGACGTATTATTTTTACGTATTACAATGTTACGATACAATCGACAATGTGATTTTAATTGATAGAAATTAATTTATAATTTACCTACAATGTTACAGTACAATTATGAAACACTGTAAAGTGTCTTTATATTCAAAAAAAGCATCTTTAAAAGTGTCTTAGACATTTCTGAATATCTTCATTTTGAAATAGAAATTCATATAAGTGTCTTAGAATTCCCAAAAAGATACTTTGAAAGGTCTTTAAATTCAGAATGAGGAACTTTTCAAAATGTTTTAGAGACTTCAAGAAATTTCTTTGAATTTTTGATAAGACATTTCAAGAAATGTCTTAGACGTTTTAAAGTGTCTTGGAATTTGAATAAAACACTTCGAAAGTGTCTTGTTAATTTAAAAAAGTCTTACAATTCCGAAAAAAATACATTGAAGTATCTTAAAATATCAAACAAGACACTTGAAGGAGTGTTTAAGATATTCGATAGGATCTAAAAATTCCACATTAGACACTCTGACGTGTCTTAGAATTTCAAATAAGACTTCTTGAGAAGTGCCTTGGAAATTTGATAGCGTCTAAGAATTCTGAAAAAGATACTTCCAAAGGTTTCGAAATTTCAAGTGAGGCTCTGTCTAAAGTGTCAAAGAGATTTTTAAAAGTGTTTTCATAGCTTTCATAAGTCACTCCGAGAAGTATCTTAGACGTTAGCAAGTGTATTAAAATTCCGAATATGACACATTCAAATGTCTTAGAAATTAAAATAAGATATCTTGAGAAGTGCTTTAAATGTTTCTGAAAATCTTGGAAGTTTGAAAAAGACACCTGATAAGAGGCTAAAACATTAAAGAGTGTCTTGAAATTCCGAAAAAGATACTGTAAAAAGTCCTCCAATTTCGAATAAGGCACTTTTTGATGTTTCCTAGACATTTGAAAGTGTCTGGTAATACAAATAAATCATCTTTAGAAGTTTCTTGTAAATTCAAAAGCTTTTTGCAAGTCCGAATAAGACACATAGAAAGTTTTTTGAAATTTGAATAAGACACTTTGAGGAGTGTCTCGGATATTCGAGAGTGTCAGAGAATTTCGAAAAAGACACTTCCAAGTGTCTTAGAATTTTAAATAAGACATCTTGAGAAGTGTTTCGGATAATATTTCTGAATATATTGGGCCTTTGAAAAAGACACTTTGTGACAGAGTGTCTGAGGCGTTTGAAAGTGTTTTGTAATTTTGATGAAGATACTCCGAGAGATTTTCCAATTTTAAATAAGGCTCTTTCTAAAGTGTCTAAAAGACTTCGAGAAGTGTGTGCAAATTTTGAATTAGATACTTCAAGAAGTGTTTTAGAAGTTTGAAATTGTATTAGAATTCCAATCAAATACCTCAAGTAGTGTCTTGAGTCTTAAAAATTTAAAAATGTTTCAATATTTTGAATGAGGTACATTGAAGTGTTTCAGAATTTCATATCAGGCACTTCAGCAAATGTCTTGGATTGTAGAGAATGTCTAAGAATTCTGAAAAAGATACTTAGAAGTGTCTTGGATATTAGAGAATGTCTAAGAATTCCAAAAAAGACACTTGGAAGTGTCTTAGAATTTTAAGTATGACATCTTGAGAAGTGTCTTAGAGATTTCTGAGTACCTTAGAACTTAAAAAAAGCCAAAACTCATTGAGTTGGGGGGAGGGGGGACTATAAAGGTAAGGGTCTTATTTTCCGGAGTGGAACACATCCAGAGTAGTTACTAGTTATATTCGCAAAAAATTCAATGACAAATTGCAGCCCTTCCCAAAGTCAAATCTTAGAACCGCCACTGCTTTACCCGAAATTTAAATTAAAAAATGCATAGAATTCGTCATTTCTTTATGAATCCTTATCGTTTCTTACAATTCCATATGACCTACCTACAATTTTTTTCTCTGACTTTCTATTTAAATGTTTTCATTGTTGTCAAACTTTGAATATCGCGTAAAATCAACCAAGACAATACAGTATAAAAAATCGGCTCGCGGACGTATTTCGATTCGTCTTTCTTGGGATATTTCTCCGAACGAAGAATCGCGCGTCCCTTTTGGCAAATACAATCAATGACAAAAACCCACGCGAACGGCAAATATCACTCGACAAATAAATCTTGGTTGAGTTGATCCGGTGTCTGCGACGCCTTCAGAGGCAAAAAAAGAGGGCAACGTCTATTTGCACTCAGCAAACGGAGGAAACGTATGCGCATAAGGGTTTTCCTGTCAAATGTGAAATATCGTTGCACGTATCACCCTAGAAACGATCTGTTTTGGGCGAGACAAAATGCCTTGAATAGCGAAGTCCGAGGCTTCAACGATTGTTTTTTTGGGGGGAAATAAATGTCAGAATTTTAGTGTTAAGAACTTTCAATTTTTCTTTTTGAAGTCATAAAAAAAGACGCACATAGAGTAACTGCAGAGTCATTTTATCTAAATCGTTCATGTAATTCAGGGTGAGTCTTTTTATTTTCTTGCTATTCTGACTTTTTAAAAAAAGTCGAATAATTTCAACAATTTATTAGTTTTTCTTGCAGTTTTGATCAAAAACAAGTTAATAAAATAATTTACATATAATGATTATTCATTTTATATAATTATATATATTTATAATAATTGATTTGCTATTAATTTGTTTCTAACCACGATTGCAAAAAATGTTATATAAAAAACAAACTAACATAGTATACCATGGTTTGTTTTCACAATGTTTATTCCAACAAAACAAAAAATTTGTAAACCATGTAATGGAAAATGCTGTTTTTCAAGATAGTTTACAGGCACTCATAGCAATTTAAAACGGAAAACTCTAAAATGACAATAGTTATTTCCCGGAATCAGCGCGATTAAGTTTCGTCTTCATCAACGGAAATCCGGAAATGTGTTTGATCGATCCGCAAGTACCGTTGGGAATTTACGTATTATGTATGTACAGCGTAGTAGGGAAGATCAAATATTAAACCACAATCCAGTAAAATAGCTTTAGGCATCTCGAGTCTTGTTTTTCGTTCTCATGATTTCGGGTAGGACTAGCTTATGAGAACGAGTAAACGAATATTGAATTCCTTTCAGGTAGAAAACTTTTCATCTTAATTATGGTACTTCAAGTTTACGTCATATGCAGCTGAATTTGTAAAAAATCAGCTAATATGTTTTCAGGAAAAAATTTCAATCGAAATCGCCCATTATAAGTTTCAAGAGCAAATGATACATCATAAGATTATATCATATATACTTTCAAATTCTGACTATTACAGTCAAACCGCTATAGGCAAATACAATTTTTAGAGAAAAATATTGAAAATATAATTTGATGCAAACATAGTGCAAGAATTCATTTTTGAATATTGTAGTTGTAGACTAGTTTATGGTAAACGGAGAAAAATTCTTTGGTTACAGCAACCATTGATTTAGTAAAATATGTACCCACCAAAGTTTTGGGTAGTACAACTAAAACTTTAGTTATGACAAACAAAACTTGACGTATAGCAACTAATGCTTAATTCTTATGACTGATACATAGGTTGCAATAACTTGTTCTTTGGTTACTATACCTACTTTAATTTTCGGTTTTACAACCCAAAACTTTGGTGGGCTCATATTTTACTAAATGAATGGTTGCTGTAACCAAAAATTTCTTTCCGTGAACATACAATATTGTTGTTCCTAAGAGGATTATGTATGACAATAAACTTGAAAAAAATTATTTCTTTTTTTTTTTCAATACCGTCAATGGCGGAGAATACAGTAATTATTGTTTGGAGAAATCAATTCACTTAGGTGGCAAAGCGTTTTTTAAGTCAACGCGTTTGTTTTTGGAATACTGATCAGATTTGAGATTCAATCGGCATCAAATGTGTGTGCGATGGGTTATAATGGGTCGGTATACATTTGCGGTTGCAGATCAAACGGGATTTCACGTTAGTGCAATTCCAGACCTTTGCCGATGTTGATTCATGCGTTAATTATGTTGGTAGAGTAAATCTAGGCTGATTGTGAGTGAATGAGGTTTTTTAAGTGCATCGTCTTTGCATATATTGAAATCCTTGTATTTTTCTTTCATAAGAGATTGTTCATGGGTTTTTATCAGCGACTATACAATCATTTACTTCCGAATAATACAATAGTTCTGTGGTATAGAACTAGGGATTTTTTTCTTAAAATTTGGTTTCAGTGATTTTCGCTTATACACTGAGAAAAAAGTTTTTAGTTTTATTCGATTTAACTGAACTTCAGTTTGAATAGGCATCATTAAAACTTTCAGTTATACAGTGAAAATTTTCGAAGGTATTATAATAGCTTCAATTGAAATATTTCAAAACAAGTTTTACATCCATTTTTAACTGAAATAAACAGAAAAAATTACGGAAAATCTATGAAAAGATTATAAAATCAATGGGAAGTTGAAATTTTAGATTAAAAGACACTCGATGTAACTTAATGTCCTTTTGATTTCATCGTTATTATTATCATCGTACAAAAGTAAATTTGTATGTGCTGCGAATGAAATCAATTTATTATTTCATTTAGAAACAATGTCTAAATATATATATGTGTTCTTTGAAAGCTCGATGTAGCAGATATCATGTTTTGGTACATGCGGAAATATGAAATATTCCTACACTGCAAGCTACGCTGTACTTGACATCTCCGCTTGTATCCTATTATCTACCTGAGTTCCACATCCTTGACCTCTGTATATCCTAAGCTACGCACAGTTTCGTCTTTTTATTCTTTTACCTTCCAAGCATTGCAACTCGTTTCACCCGTTTTGACTTTTTCACGCTGCACTTCCTACGCTTCTACTGTTTTTGCGCTTTTTGAAGTCTCATCTTTTACTGCAAGCTCCAGAGTATAATTTGTACGTGCATTGACGTGCATTGACATTTCGAATCTTTCTGATTTTTGTTGTTATTAGGTTGAATATTTTCCACTTAATGATAAAGAATGAACAATGGGCTGTAAAAATCGAAAGAATAAATTACTGTAGGTATCCAGTGATTCAGTTATATTCTTGCAAAAATACTGAAAAAAGTTTTTTGTTTTTTTATATACAAGAACATGTTTGAAGAACGCTTTGACTTATATTTTATTACATTATTAAAATTTCACTTATACTTTTTACTGGAGCGTAATTTGTTTAGAAGAATCTGCTACTGTATTTTGAATCTTCAATTTCACATATGTAATTTACGTCGAATATCTGCGTTTTGGACAGATCGTTGTTCATAGGAACTAGAGTGTATTGATGATTTGAATGGGTTTCTATTCCTTCGTACGTACGTAGGCACTCGAAACCACTTTGGTTATCTCTCCTATCCACGAGGCTTTGCGGATTGGTACTCCAAGAGCCCTGTGGCATGACCGCTGCCAATCAAGTACGAACATCAACCGACGAAATTGTTTCGTGCATAACTGATGGCACTGGAAGTTATTCTAAGTGCATGTGACAAATAAGTGCAGAAGTTGTGAAAAGTATTTGATTCACTGTTCACAAGGTTTTGTAAATAACTATGATAAAATCTGTATGATAAGTATCAAAGGCTGGCAATTGAAAAAATCGTTTTTTGACGAAGTGTGAATTGGGAAGTTGCATTAGAGTTTTTTTATTGCTAATATGGTTGTTTTATCAAAAAATATCAGAGACGTGTTTTTTCTTTTTGTCATATATCAAAAATTGATGGAAACAGATCGTTTTCAATGTCTAAAATTTTACATACTGGAAATAATTTCATAAATTCTTCCATCTAGAAATAACGTTTTCATTATTATTTTGAACAATATCTTCAGCGTCGTTGTAAATGACTGAATATCCTAACAATTTATAGAAAAGATAAATATTAAAAAATTTCTCTTCCTCTTCTTTTCTAAAAGAATCAACACGCCGTAAGACCTTACAAACTTCCATCGATCAGTCGGGCAATAGTGACCACCGAGATGCACCTAGCATTTAGACAAAAGGCCCTCGAGAGAAAAAGCATAAAAACTCAAGCATTGTCCAGCAGTTTAGTTGACAGGAGCAATTTCAAGCCGGTGAAAGCTCGTACGAGCTCTAATGCACGAACGTACACAGAATGTGTGTTGGGGATTAGGGTGTAGATCCGATGGGTAAAAGGAGCGAGGGACAAAATCGTGCCTTGTTGTAACCGTCATCGGCCTCCGACCTGTGCCTGCAACTACGCTTATCTACGGCGCATCTCTCGTCAAACCTTCAATTACGCGCTCGCGTTTCGAATTAATTGACTTAATAACTTCTCGACACTGGGAAACATCTGTGACAGGCAGAGATCAGGATTTTAGCTTTTCCATAATATATATGAAAATATTAAGTGATCGATGATTCAAGAAATTCTCCTAGGGAAGATCATTTTGTATGGTTTCATTTTTTCTGAATGATAAATATCAATATCTTGATAAGCGTTTTAGTGTTGGTAGTATTGGACAAAATTGGAAAAAAGTATTTTCTAGAGTATGATGGATTGAAATAAGTGACATTCTATTATGAATCAATTTGTTGTTGTTGTCATTTTTTATAAATTTCCCATCACTGCACTCTCTTCTTGCATCTGATTTGAAGAAAAATCTAATTTTTCTTTTACAATTTTTTTTACGTTATCCCCTTGTCGTATACATTTTCCAAGACTCAATCTTCTTTTTTTTGTTACAGGGATTTCCTGCACAGCGGAAATAAGGTAAGAGATTCTACATGTTGACTTTCATTTTCTTGTATTCTTACGTATTCGTATGGCTATAAACTTGCATTATTAATTTTCAAATTTTGACTTTTGGAAAAATGCAAGCTTTCTGATCGATCCATGATTTGTACACAATTAAGTATGTTATGTTACTATATTTACTTCGTGGTTCCCTCTCTCCATATACACTTATGTAATTAGGAAGAATTCTATGATGGCACAGAGATATGTTAGCCAATGACCAGTTACATAATGAACAATCTTCATTGAGATAAAACAGTGTAAGTGATAGTATCGAATTTCGTTGGAGGTCAACCTAACCTTACAATACAACTAATACCAAACCATGAAAAGACGTAATTCAGCGTCGAAAACCAATTCTGGATAATTCTAAAGCATTTACAAATTAACAATCAAAAACCACCAAGTGCAATTAAAATCTGATCTGAATCATGAGAAAAACATCCCTATTTGTCTTCCACGAATAGTGTTTGCTCTAATTCAGTTCCAATCAGGTACATCTCCGCTTTCTATTATCGGGAACTTTCTGACTAAGACGATTCCATAGTCTGGCCCCATGCGGGTAGGAAACATGAGCGACCAGATCGGATTCAACCGAGCTTCCCGCCATCTGAGAATAACAATTAATGGTTGATTATCCAGCTAAAGAGGATGAACGAACGGGAAGCGGAAAGCTTTGTTCAACCGGCAGATTGCTGATATAGAATCATTCAGCTGAAAGCAACAGCATCATCATCGTATTGGACGTGATGGGCTAATGACTATTGTTAGCTACAGAGAAGGATCATCCAGAACGTGGACGTGACCCCACGGCCCAACCTGACCTAAATTGTTCACTGTTCACGTGTGCCCGAAACATTGGAGATTAATAGACGTATGTCCGTTAAGCGCCTCGTGTTTCCTGTTAGATTCAAGATCGCTTCGGTACGTTTCGCATCCGCTGAAAGGGAGTATCGGCTTTCCACGATAATCTTCCTCCGTAAATGTACGTCTTTGGTGCTATACCTATCATCCTCCAAGCTCCAGGCAACATTCACTGGTTTCAGATATTCCTCTTACCTTGAGATCCAGTTTCCTCGTTTTCAGAACGTAAAAGTGAATTTCCGTATGGCATTTTTGTGATATTCTTCAGAATAAGATGGGAAATGGGACGAAAAAATGGTGGAGAATAGATATGTGTTTAGTTATCTTATTTGTAGAAGTCGCCTATGGTGAAGTTTGTTCAAAATTTCATCAACTTGTCGATATCTTTAAGATAATCTTGCATATTTAACAAGTCATACTAATAAGTAAAAAGATTGTTTCTTTTCAACAATCACACTTTATTTATATTCTTTGAGTTTTCGGCTTTTTTTCAAGGACTGTTTTTAAATGTTATGTATGTTATACGTACATGATGACGAGTTAAAATTAACTTTACTTTCTTTTATTTTATAAAGTCTTCAAACAGAAATTAATCATTCCAACAAATTTACTAATATTATTTTGTTTCCCATTTCAAAAATGTGTTTCATTTATCACATGGCAACTTAACATGCACATTGCATGAGCATTTGTGAGCCACGAAATTATCTTCATCTGTTATCCCAGGTCTCATGCTTTAACTCGAAGTGGACATTTCTGGAAAAATGACATTTGAATATCAAAAATTCGTGACGTGACGAAAATTAACCGTGACTTCGCAGGCGGCGAAGATTGACGCCGCATCCTTGTAGCTGCATATTTATCGCGCTTGGAGTGCACCGCCGTATATACGTAAAATATTCGCATACGAACCTCGGCATAAATACGCGCGAATTACATCTAACATAACGCGGTCAACAATTTGGTTTTAATTTCACATGAAATAGGTTTTCTAGAAAAAATTTTCATAAATTTCGAAGTAGTGCGAGTTTAATAGAGATGACCTTATCTTCATGGACCAAAAATTACGAACATTGATGACGTTGATTAGCGAAAAATAACGATTTTCATGCCTTGTAAAATGTGCTTCGTGAAATGAAAAAAAATTTTTTTTCCAATATTCAAAAAAGTTATTTTCTATGACTAGAGAATTTTATGACTACAAAAATGGCATAGGAAATATTAATTTTCTTTTTTACCTGATTTTTTCTAAGCAAGTCATTTTACCAAAGAATACGTTAAATAGAGATTATAAACAGAATGAGTTAGTCAAGTGCTTATTACAAAATCATTAATTAAAGTTAAGTGAATATTATACAATATAGAAGTAGATAAAATAATGAAATGAGTAAATAATATATAAGTTTGATGTCATCATTTTTTTGTAAATTATGTTTCAGACAAAAAAAGAATATTTTAATTGAAAAATTTCAAAGGTATATAAAAATCAAAGGTGATACAGTAAAATAGCAATAGAATTCGTAATCGGATGGTAATAATTCATATTTTTGTCGTTTGTTGCTTGGAGATTTTCAGTTTTTCGTGGTTTTGTGTAATAAATATTATTATTTCTAACATGATTTTGTCTAGGTATAGAATTTTCTTGCTCGTATCGAATACTTAATGTTGTATTAAAATTACGTAATAGTGGTCGCCATCGACTCAAGCAGAAGCCATGTAGTACGCAAAGCTCATTGAATCGAGATTACGCAAATTGTTAAACAGCTTAAGCTTTTAGAAACACACGTAACCAATACTTTTCCGCATAGTGAAGCCTGTATCATATTGACTTTTGCGATCAAGAGCTTTTGCACGCAGCGAAATCTTTGTTTAGATTTTGAAGGTTTTCGATACTGTCTCTGTTTTTATAATTGATTCTTCAAATTTTGTTTTAAGTTTTGTTACAATGATTGTTGACATTTTTTCAAAAGTATATTTTGGTAGATATGGATATTTTTCGCTCGCCTAGTATTATGAACTGAATGAGAAAATCATACTTTGATAATAAAGTCAACGATTGTCGTAGTGTCGACCAAAATAAATTTTTATTGTTTTCTCAGCAATTTGAAAATGTAAACTTCCACAGTATCCTAAACAAAAAATAATACCAACTAAATAGAAACTTGTAAAATTATCTAAATTTCTTCGAACTTTATGATAGTTTTAAAGTTTTTTTCAATGTTATGTGAAATTAGTATATTTCGAGAAAATATGATAAGAAAAGCAGTATACCAGTTTAATGAAAATATATTATTCTGAAATTCCGTAAATTTTTCGAACCTGTAATTATATATAGTTTTTACGAAAGTTGTAACTTTTCCAAATTTTCGATATTCCAAATTTGTTGGATCATACTTAAATCTGCTAAAACCCAAGTTTGAACATCATCTCAAGGTTAACGTCACGTGTTTACCTAGTTATTAAACAATGATTTTTCACATTCACATTCATTTCAAATAAAAAGTAAAACGCTAGTAGAAGGTTAGGGAAGGTATCTATTGTACATAAATTTTTTGTGCATATATTTATTGTGCATACAGATTTTTGTGCACCGGTCCATTGTGCATATTATAATTGTTTAGATTCATAAAAAACCATTTCTTTGCTTACAATTATATCAACTTGTAATAAGTAACCTGAAATTAACAAATGTTTTTTAAGAATGAAATTAATGATAATAATTATACAATGATAATTTATTTATAATTTTAAGAAAAGTAATTCAAAAATACTTAGCAATAATATCAATACTTACTTGTGTTGCTGATCTGTAATCCTAGTGCTTTTGATTCTAATAAAAATATTGAAAAAAAATTTGCCCAAGATCGATTATAGAATTTTTAGAAGAAAAACTTTGTTAAAATAGTAACATATTAAAAACCTTATAAGAAAAGTTTTTCTTATAAAATTCCATTTTCTGTTTAGATTTTTAGGAAATAATTTTTTATTGAAATATTTTTCTCCATGAAATTTATAAGAAAATTTGCTTTATAAGTAATTATTTTTTCAAAGTTCTGTCAAAAAAATTTCTTTCTAAATTTATCGTTTTTTTTTTTTAATTTCAGTTGATGACTACACTTCCAGAGTTTCCATTATTCTTCGTTTTCAATATTATTATTCTTTTAGTATGGTTTGTTGAATAATATTCAGCGAAATTTTTTTATTAAAATTTTCAATGATTTATGATTTTTCATATTATTATATTCATTTTTTATAAGATTTTGAAATTTTTCATAAAAGTGTTACTTCTTTATATGAGAAAATTTTGTTCATATGAATTTTGCCATTTTTTATAAAAACCAAAATCACTTGGAATACAATTCAGATTTTTCATCGATTGTTGCAACGATTTTCTTGTATACATATAAAGAGCAAGCTCTAATTTCAATTTACAAAAAAAGTTTTGCACAGTCGACCGCTGCACAAAAAACTGTATGTACCTTAAATCTATGCAAAAAGTCAACAATGCACAACAGATATAATCCCGAAATTTAGAGCGCGAAACATTACTGGCCTGACTCAAATTTTCCACGTCAAAGCCTAACAATCAACTGACTATGACTATGGAAACTTTAACTTTATACTCTGAACGCAAATTTCGAGCAAGCAGGTTCGGATGATTAGAAAATCGGATTGGCCGGGCAACCGCAACATCAGATTAGATGTCGAACAAGAGCTTTGAAACGATCGTGACAGTATATCGTTTGATTGGAGGCTCGAGGCGGATAGCTTCCAATATAAAGTTAGATGCTTCGTAAACCGTGCAGCACGCATCAAGTTACGTTAGTAGATTCATATCTTTACTTTGCAGTCGGCTATTCCTGGGCATTTTGTCGAGGTACTGTGAGATGCTCAAACAACTAGCGCGCTTTCTTTGCATACATCAGCAAGTCGACGAAAATCTTCATGAAAACAAACATTTTTTGAATTTTTTCAAACAATTTTATGTTTAAAAGTTAATCTCAACTGTCAATGTCGAACTTTAACGAAAATTTTTATGCTTCAGCTACTTCCCGTAAAATTGCGAAACTGTAAGAATCACACACTGACTGAAAAATTAATGTATTCAAACACAAAATTGTATGTCATGGAAAAAATATTAGGAAGTGATGTTTATTTATTGAATTACTTTTCGACGAAATCAGAGTGACCCTAATAATACTCATAGTTCTTTATCAAAAATTGTTTATAAACTCTGTAATTCATTGTTAAGAGTTCATTTCCTCATAAAACATCAGATAACATATCTTCTTTCAACCGTATGAAAATACAAAGCACTCAAAGCCATTGAGTCTTTTTCATCTTCATCATCAAGAAAAAAATAATTATCTGTTCTCGGACTTCTATGGTAGAACAAAAAGCAGTTGGACTGAATGAATTTTTCCATGTAGGTTGAAAAGCTAGCAAACGTTGCTGGTCTGTGAAAGGCACGAAGCTTGCAAAGGTAAAAGGGGATTGAGAAACTTAAGGCCAAAGGAAAGGCGCTAGTTCTGGGAAATCGCACGTCACAAAGGGGATGGCCGGCAATTAGAAGCATGCCACAAGTAGGCGAGGAGATACCTTCTGGAGTCGTTCTCGAACAGCGCATTACTCGGTTAGGCTTCCCTCAAATGCACTACCTGCTCGCTCATGGCAATGCTTATGCGCCTTGAGCGAAGAAACTTTACCTGCAATGTACTGCTACAATTAACTTTCATACATGAAACCTTATTCGGATTCGTACTATGAAGGGATGAGAGCTTTTCTTTAATTTTGACCTTGAAATGGCAACTTTGACAGGAATACTGTTAAACCGAAACTCAAGCACATTATTTGAGCTCAAACATTTGTTCGCGCATACGTATATGCAAACTTTTACCTCCAGTGCTTCTCCCACTTTTCCTCCTCTACGTCATCGCATCCCAGCGACTCACGAAACTTTGTTCAACTTTCAACGATTCATAAATAATAAAATCAAAAGTGTAATCACGCTTTACCCTCACTTTACTATCACAGCTTAACGGAAAGCTCTCTGAAAAGCATTTCCCTTGAACTGCTGTAAAGCTCGAAAGCTAGAAAGACACGAGTCGTTGCTCGCAAATGGGAACGCGATCTGTGAACCTCGAGATTTTGGTCTCGGCCGTAAAACGCGCGGGAAAATTAAGCATCGCGGCTTATTAATCATCATCTTCACCCCCTCCTCTGGAGGTGAGGATGGGGGGCAAAAAGGCGGCTCGGGCTTTCATTTCCGCGCCGCAAACTCGCCCTGTTTGCTCTTTCCCTTCAAATAAGGAAAGCATAAGGGTCGTAAGATGGGGTAATTTCACGTCGGCGCTATTTGTACACCGGAGAAAGAACGTTCGTGAAATTTCGCCAACTCGCTATTCGGCAAGTTGGAACGCCTTCAAAAGGCACTATCTGCTTCCAAAACCGAGCTTCAACTGTCTGACAAAGACTGGGTTCGGCGCAGAGCGTTTAGCGCAACTTTTTTACAGCTATGTCGTTTACATCACCGTGAAATCTTTCATCGTGTTTCAAGGTACAGTGTAAAAATTGAATCTTATTTTAAGATGCAACAAAATCAAGGCACGTTTTCAAATTCAAATATTATCTTAAATTTACTACATGATCACAATTAATTTCAAGCAAGCAAGTCTTAAATTAAGAAGATTCAACATAATTCGAGTAAATCATTCCTGATTGAAATTTTGCTTGCTTGAAAATAAATTTGAAAATGAACTATATTCAAGATACTTTATGAATTTCAAGTCGTCTCTTAATTTTGTTGCACTTTAAAATGTATTATATCGACTTGAAATTTTTTTTGAAATCAATGACAGCATGAGAGAAAAAGGTTCATATTATAAATAATTTATTCACGTACAAACGTACAAAATCATCTCATTACTGTGTTCTAGAAAGAGCTTCAAGCTCTTTTAAAAAATATCTCCGTTTACTCTTTCTTGAACTTATCGGCTTTGTACTTTCTTTGAAGACGCATTCTACATCAAAAACTTTCCGCAAAGTAAAATATAATCTCGGAAAAAAGCTAAGGTTTTTAAGAAGCCAATTACCAATCAATGAGGAAACACGACTTTGGTAAAACCGGCATTGAGCAACTCAGCTGCCGTAAAATCCTGTTAAATCGTCAAACATCTAGATGTTGTTTATCTAAACAACATGCACTCTCGTTAGTGGACAAATATACGACAAAAGATTGTTTTGAAAAGAAACGAGGCGTAGATCTTGAAGGACACGTATCCTTTATGCCGCTCGGAGCGGTAATTGAACGTAAAGGGCACCCCGGGAACGCTGTAAAGAATACATGACGACGAACCTTACGTAATAAGGGACTCTCAGAGTAGTCGTTTTGAATTTTCTTTCCGTTTTACTATAAGAGGGTAAAATCCGAGTAGCATGAAAGAAAGAAATTTATTATGTGATAAAATTAAAAAAATCTGTTGCTGTTTGTACATGTGTTTAATTAATTTAAGAATTTTTACTGTTCTCCCAGAACACATTTTACAGAATGAAGAATAAATAAATAATTCAAAATCCTCATAAGAAATTGAAGTTTCTATATTCTCTGAAAATTACGTCGTCCATCGATACCGTAGTAGTTAAATACATGTACAATAAAAATAAAATTTGCTCACTATAGCATATTAAATTACCAACCTTCAATCCGGAAAGTCATTCTTAAGGAGTTTTGCCCAATTCGAATAATCAGAACTTATTTATCTATATGTAATAAAAAAAAACTTCATCCAGCAGAGTCAGTCAATTCTAGATCCAAATCCAAGTATTTCACCATTAGCATACATAATAAGTTTCACTAAATACAACTTCTCATGTTCTACCATAGCACTGCTTCTTAAAAATGGTATTATGATAGGACATTTGGGGCCAGAACCGGCTTAGCTAATCTACTCGATACTTCTTAAAAACAAGTCAAGTTCTAGCTTTCTATTTCTCAATGATTTATTTTAGATATTTCTGTTAATTGATTTCTAATAAATATTTCATAAAAGATTTAGAAACATATCTTTTAAATTAGTAAAAAAAAACACTTTATAAAATAACCTTCATTTGTGCTAAGTTATACGTTATTTATATACATGAAGAAATATAAAATAACTACGTAATTTTATTTAACGTTAATTTTCCACATTTTTTACGATTCTATAACATTAAAAAACACATTTTTTCTTTTACTTTAGAAAAAACCTTAATGCTGTGAGTAGTGTTTTTTATATTGCAGTGATGTTTATTTTAAAGATGGGAAATATTTTTTATATTTTTTATACTTATTTGCGAAAAAATTTTTTAAAATAGTGTAGGATATTTTACTCACATTAATGGTAATTCAATATCTTTAAACTTAAAATTGTATTAACGTTATTGTTACTTTAGTGATAAGTTTGCTAGGACTTCAAAGTATCAAACTTTAGCACATCCAGATTGAAGTGAATTTCAATTTTTTTCTGAAAATGCGATTTCGACTAAATTTTATTAAGCATCTACATGTAATTTTGAGTTTGAAAATTTATATCAATTTATTTTCATGTAAAAATAAAAATTAAATTTTGGTGAATATCTTCATTTACTTTATATCTTACCAACAGAAGCTTGAATCAATAAAATTAATTCACGGAAGTTTACTTACTCTCAATCACGTGATATTGGCTCTTAGAGAACGAAAAAAATTTTTTAATTTGAAAAATGAGAAAACAGAGCATCATATTAGACATATATTTAAACAATTTTTTCAATTTCATTTTGTTATATAAAATTCCGAGTATAGAATCTGAAGATTTTCTCCACATCATCAAACCATCTTCCTTTTTTTCTCATCTCTTTCCACACTCGTCTCATCACATTCAAACCTCAGTTCAGGAAAAAATTGCTACAGAAAAGAGCAGTTTATCACTTGCAAAATTTTGAAAATAGAATGCGCTCATCCTAGTGGAGAGAATAAAAAGTTACGACGAGTTACCACCTGCGGCCGTATAATACGCTGCAACTCTTCCAGTCATAAATAATACGTTCTTGCTGCGCTGCGACGGGATACACATGACGAAGAGCCGTAATCACGGGAAGTGGCCGAGTTTACAGAAGTTACACTGCTTTCAAAATATTCCATCCCGCAAACTTGTGACTTTCTTAAATGTTTCTTGAATCGTTCAAGTTCTCCACACAACTAGAAATGTATACTGTTTTTTGATGAAATGGCATGTCTTCGTATACATACAATAACTTACTGTATAACCATTTTTGTGTCATAATCGAACTCTGGTAGACTTTTGGTTTATTATGAAAAGTTTCTTCGACGGGCATTACACACGTACCCTAAAAATGGCCGGAAATAAGAAGAACGAGGGTGATAAAATTTTTACGCGATTGTAAAACTGGCGTGAAAATTTAGAACCGATCGACTTTTTCCTTATAAATATTATATCCTTGTTTCTCGCTCGTTTTTATAGAACTTGGAAAACGGGAGTGATGAAAAAATTTATAACATCATGTTTCCATATTTTTTTATCATGTGATTTGGAATTTATTTAGTTTTCTGATGTTTATGACTCGCTCGTGAATCAGGAAGGCAAGAAATGGTTATTACTTCGGTATGTTCTTGTAACCATCGGATTACGATTCTGATTTTTAATATCACGGAAAATGAATTTTACGAAGTGTATGGTATATGAATGTTGACGGAATCGTGATGTGATATCTGTAAATCACACGGAAAGTATTTTATAAAAACAAGACAATTGTTTTGAAAATTTAATGATTCGAATGATGATTGATGATTTGATGACAGATGATGTATTTTCGTAATGATGATGGATTACATCATCTTGGTTAATTATGAAAGAGCTGTTGTCGTTCGTTTTGACCAATGTGTTTATACTGGCTGATGCACGTATTCATTTAACGAAGGGTGAGAGTAGGAATAACAAATTCAACATGAATTTATACATCAGAGGTTTGAAGCTAGCTGAAATTCTATATTATATAAAATGTAGTAAAAAATAACGAATGATTTGTCAAAATTTTTTAGATCCATGTTAGCAGGCTTTTTTCCAATAGTATAAAAGGAATTATACATTTAATTTAAACTGAAGTTCAGAGTAGTATACATTCTCTGTTTAAACCTTCGTATGTTCTCAAACCATCATTACATCAATAAATTATTATAATCCCAAGATTCGAATAAACATCGAAATTCTGGGCAAAAATATCGTAAAGACAGTTTCCTTTGTCTCGTAGATGAAATGGCTTGCTCCCTCGTCCTCTCTAGAGAACTTTGACAAAGGAATTTATGCTTTACCACCAACAGGACTTTCACGTGCAGCACGAGAGCTTTGTAACGTAGCGACCTCTTGGAGGTTTAACATGCCCGTTCAGCCTGTGGTGGCACCTGTCGATTTCACTTTGCAAAAACAAGAATATGAAGCTCTATAAGCAAGCTTTTGTTTATAAGTTCGACTTATCCTGATGCTGTGAAAAGATCAGCAAACACTTTGAGGGATTATTGTTGACCGTTGCGAGGTTCACAGAAAATTGTTTCTATTGATAACATGGAATCAATTTTTTTTATTTCATGTCGAAACAAGAATTATGAAATTTCTTAGGAACTTCACAAAATTTCCCAAAATTAAAATATTACTAAAAGTCACATTTTTTCGAGTTCATTTCATAACTCAATAATTTAGTTATATTTCGCTTGATATTTTTGTTGTTTATTCTTGGAGGACATCATTAAACACGAGAAAAACATTGTCAGTGATTATTCTAGAACGACAGTGATCCCGCTTCCAGGACGAGATGTATGGGAAAAATCTTACGAGCTTTTCAATGGAAAGAGTCATCGCGAAGCGACGCAAGTTGAGCATCAAAAGACCCCGCGAAGCAGCTGAAAGATTAATGCTGGCGACGAATGAGTGAAAAGCCCGGGGGGACATTCCAGAAATCGCGAAAGTAATGGAGTAAAAGAGGAGAATCCCGTATTTTTCAGCGTCTCTGGAAAATTCTATAAGAATTATTTCTCTCGAAATTACGAGAAGGGCAAGATTTACGCGAGAAAATTGAAAACGCAGGGAGATACATGAATACAATTACGTTTTTTTGGAACTCTGATGAGTCGACTTACGTTGAAAATGGTGCACTTTTAGTATTCATGTGATGGATTTGTTGAAAGTGAAATGATATGAGGATTTCAGGTTATTGAATTTGTTGAATGTATGATATGGTTGAAATTTTTGTGTTAATTAAGATTGAAGATTCATGGGCCTAAAAATATTGGTGAGATTTATGATTTTCGGAATTCAACTGAGAACACCTTACTTTTAAAAATCCGGTGAAGAAAATTAAAAGAAGATTTTTTTATTACAGTTAAAGATAAATATGGAAAAATGTTGATAGAACAGTGAATTATTCTACAATGATTCATTTAAGAAGTTCTGATGAATATTGCATTAACCTAATTTAATATATTTTTTTTATTTATTTCTATTTATTAAATTAATTAATTAATAATAAAAGCGAGGGGGATGTAGTGAGTTTCTTAATTCGAATTTTCAGCAAGCAAGGAATAACTCCACAGGAAAAACATTTTTATTCATGCAATGAAAATTTCAATGTCCATGTATCAAATAATGTTTTTTAATTGCTACAAGAAATTTTTTCATCAGCACAAAACACATAACTCTTGTTTCAAAATAACACGTCATAATGCCTATAAAAACTTCACTTATCCCATAGACAAAAATTTTCTTGATATATGGACAATGAAATTTTTATTGGATGGATGAAACATTTTTTTCCATGTTTGTTCAAAGCTTTTCTATTCAGGAATATTTTAGATTTATATAGTGTTATCTAACTACAATACTTCTGAGATTAAAAACAAATAATAACAAAATTTTGTATGTACAAATTATTCGTTTATTTTGAGAACTTCAAGGACGTTGAAAACATAAATTCCATTTATTTATTATAATTAGGGCAACCAAAAATATTTATTAAAAAAAAAAAATATTCTAATAAATATTTTCGCAGTTTTTTGGCGGAACAAAAATATTATGCCACTTTTAAATTTTTCGTAAATATTTTAAGGTTTTTCATTTTTAATCCCAAATAATTTCAACAAGTTTTGACCATAAAATATTTACTTATTTTATCATACATGTTTCGCCAGTTCATTTTTCTTCAATTTTCATTTAATTCTGATATTCATTTAATTATTTGCAAATGAAATTAAAAATTGAAAAAATGAATTAAAATTTAAAAAAATGCAAAATAAATCATAAAAAAATTTAATTTAATTTAAAATGCAATTAATTTGCATTTAATTTTAATTTTCATCTTCTTTAATTTATATTATTTCATTTCATTTTTTTGAATTAGCACTTTGAAAATTACCGAAAAATTATTCGACATGTCACATGCTTACAGATTCATAATATATTTCTTTGATTAGGAGCCGAAAATGTTAACAAATATACAAAAAACATAAAATTTTCTTGCATTTGAACATGAATATTTCTTGCTTATCATAAATATTTCCCTGTTTTTTCATACATAAATAAATAAATATTTTGCATTTTATCGTAAATATTTTTGGTTTTTACTGATAATAACCGTCGTTTTTACTGTTATTCTTAAAAAATTATTTTGTTTTATACAGACTTTGTGAAGATTCAAATTATATGAAAAATTGTGACTCCTTCTAAAATTCGAGGAAAATTACAAATTTTTCTATAAAATGCAGCAAAACAATAACGAAAAGTACACACTTTTATTTATAAGTACTTGCTTTTCAAATTTGAAAATAAAATATAATTTGAATGAATAAACAAATGTAGAATAGTAGTTTTCGAAGAATAAAAATTTTTTGTATATTAATTCTGAGTAGATGAATTAGTTTAATATCAAAGACCTCTCAGATTTCAGCAATCAACTGTATATCTTATTTAATTTTTTGGTTTGAAAATCTACGTTTTCATTGTTTTCATGATTTTCTAACTTTCTTCATTTTTCAGAAAGCATATATCGCATACCACTAAAATATTTTCAGGATTTGTCGCAAATTTGACTAGATGAAAAAAAAATTTCATGGCACACACCGTGTACTACGTACTACATAATATACAAGATTTAAAATAAACCCCAAAAAATTTTCTAAATTTCTTCGAATATATCTGTGATATATTTAGTAAACACTTCATGTATTTGAAATAATATATTGTACACTGTAAAATTATTACATTTTACTTCTGCCAATAACAAATTTTTTCAAAACTTACACATAACTTTCCGTAAGCACGCAGAAGACAAACTCGAATAAAAAAACGCATTCAGAACTGAAGACTTTTCACTTCTTAAATGTCAAGAATTCAAATGAAAAAAGTTCTTCACGTCGAATCGATGGCAGATAGCAAGGCTCGCGAATTTTAATCGGACATGAAGTTCCCGCGGCGCAACCCAGTCACCTACATCTATATCATCTGCAAACCACCCGAGGGCGCGCTCAGGAACACTCTTTCTTTGCCATGATGTCCATGTGGAAATGTTATGAAAGTGAATCAATACGCCGAATGCAATTAGTGGAACATCAATCACTTCCGAAACGCTCCACTGCGCTCGAACGGAACCTTTTGCGTGGTAACGCCATGCTTCGTTCTGGAAATTTCGCTTCTCAATCTCGTGCGAATCGTATAGAAGCATTTTTCTCGAAAGTTTTCCTTTTTGTGTACTCACAAAAACAAAAAAACTGCATTTTTGCCATTTTCCGATCATGGTCGAACAACTTTAACCTGCGAACGTTACGTAATTGACAAAGTTTTTCAAAAAATATGAATGCATGGCTGTCCCTTGAAAATTATTACAAAAGAATTTTTTTACAAAGTGGTAGATTTTTCATTATAAAAATTAATGATAACTGACATAATTGTTATGTAAGACTCTGTAAAATTTCCAGTTTATGCATGTCATAATCTCTGTCCAACGCTAAAAAGTTTTTCTTTTTGTGTGCAACTTTGCTGTAGCTCATGTCATTTTTATTGTAATATTATTTTATGTCTCCGATACTGTGACTTTGAAAACATTAATCGAGCACATTATATGACGCGCACTCAAGTCGTAAAATTTAACGATATTACGTCGGTTACGATTTCCTTTCTCACAGTTAGAGAATTTTTTACTCTGAAAATTGTATTTGTGTTGCAGTTCATATAGAGATTGAAAAGTTAGGGTAATTTTTCGATCTTTAAATGATTCGTTAATTAATTAAAGAATTAAATTGCATATGTATGTACCAATTTATTTCTCTAGCTATTTTATTTTGTTTGTTCTAACATGTTTCTAAAGAAAATGCAACTTCTGATTTTTGTTTTGCTCAACATCTTCCATACTCACCTAAAAAAATGCAAATCACATTTATTAATTATTCCAACATGTTTCAAGCTCATTCATATTATGTCCTCAGTGACTTGGAAACTAAGAATCCAAACATCAAAGTTTCAACAGCTAGAAGATTTTCGTTTTTTCAATGTAAAATGTCACCTTCCAAATTATGCTAGCTTAAATTGTACTCTGAACTTCGCGCTAATTAATTTTTCTGTTTGCGCGGTTTTTATTCCGTCAGATCCCATGGTCCCCGTTTCACGGTGCAACAAAAAAGTACTTCGCTAGTTGATGAAAATATCTTCTCGAATACTACAGAGAAAAGAGTTCCACCCTGTATCAACACAATTACGCAAATTTTCGTTCTAATTAAGCAAATATGAAAGCCAACAAAAGTCAGCTGGCTACTTTTTTTAATGAGCAAAAAGCTACTAGAGAAAAATTGAAGAAACAATAAAAGAATACGAGTTATGAAGAATACTCGTTGCATTCAATCAAGTTCAATTTTCAGTGACTTGAAACGGGTTTCAAAATAATTTTAGATTCAGAATGAATTAGTAAAAATCGAAGCAGAACTGTTTTAGATGAAATAGATATAGATAGAAAGTATGAAATATCAACTGGACAACATTCAGATGGAACTATATCTGCGAAAGAAATAGTATATTGTGCGACTAGTTGGAGAAGGAGAACATTCCACGAGCGTGGAGTTGGCCGCGCGAGCGTAGCGAGAGCGGTAAACACGCTCGTAGAATAATTCTCCTTCGACCACTAGTCACACATAATACTTTATTCAACGATCGCAAGGAATATGTAATTGAGGAGAGGACAAATACCTGACTGATTGACGCAACAATGCCCCAGGTATTTTTTTTTTCATTTCCCGCAAGTGCGGCCTTCCCCGAACTTCGGGCGGCATTAGCGGAGCATATATTTTATGTAGCTAAATATTCACTCTCACTTTCCTCAAAACCCATATCATGCGTTTTTTTCGCGTTGTTTTTCACTTTTTGACTTGTTTACGTTGTTGACGTCCGGTTGTTTACGTCGCGTTTACT
>JAPYZL010071773.1:0-14314 GCA_030522825.1 Platygaster orseoliae | reverse complement strand
TGTATTTGTTGCCGCCCTCCTAAAATCTCGGGAAAAATACAGGCGGCCGAACTTGTCATGTTTTGCCCGACAAGTCAGTTCGACCGAACTGTACGATTGAAGAAATCGTATTAAAAGAATATTAACATTGAAAACGAAGAACAAAGGAAACTCTGGAAACATAGTCATCAACGGAAATTGAAAAATATGTATATGTACAAATAACCTGAAAAATTTAGAAATACATTCTTTTGGAAAAACTGTTTGATTGGAAAAATTCCTCATAAGACAAAGTTTTTCATAAATTTTACACTGGAAAAAATTTGTATGAAAAAGTTATTTTATAAAAATTTCTGTAGGAAACAGAATTTTATATGAAAAAATTTTCTTATCAGAATTTCATAAAGTCGACCTTATACACATTTTTATAAGGTTTTTATAAAAATCAAAATCACTAAGGTAACAGATTAGCAACACAAGTTATTTATAGGTATTTTTTAATTTCTTTTTTTAAGATTATAAATAAATTATCGTGATATAATTATTATAAATTATTGCGTTTTTAGTGAACATTTATCCATTTTAAGTTGCTCATTATAAATTGATATAATTTAAAACAAAGATAAATGGTTGTTTAATGATTGTAAATAATTATAATATGCAAAATGGACCACTGCACGAAAATCTGCATGCATAATAAATATATACACAATGTTATCAATGCACAAAAAATTTATGTATAATAGATATCCTCCCAAAATTTTTGTTTCTCACATTTTTTTCCAAAAATGAATAAAATATGCATTATGTGCAAAAACATGCAATTGTATGCAATTCGATATTTGTATATGAAAATTGACATAATAATTTTAAAAATAAGATACAAACATTTATTACAATGCTTATTCGTGTTCATGATTTTCAAAGGAATATACCTCACAATTAAAGCAGTTTCATCATCGTTGTGAAACTTTTCCTGGGATCGCCCGAGTCGATCGTTTGGCTGGGATTAGGGTTATTTAACGTGTCGCTCGCTCTTATTTGCTCGTCGACTGCGGACAAACGGAGTCAATGTAAAGCAAACGCTGCATAAATGAGCAAGGCGAAATCCGGACTGCCATTATACACCCCGAGATTTCGGACTTGGGACGCGTGAATCTCACAATGGACCGGGGCCCCCTTACTTGCATCTGCCGCCTTACGTGCTCGTACCAACTTTTTTTTCCCCCGTTTATCTCTTCTTATTCCTCGGTATCATTTCCACATAAAAATATCGACACTAGGCTTGGAAAAATGACGGTGGTCGAAGTTGCGTCGAAATAAGCTCGACTGGACCAATTTTTTTCGAGTTCGGGTTCCTTGAAATTCTCAGGGAAGATGTGTAAACAAGGATTATACATTTATATATTAGATTGTAAATTTACATTTGGTATTTATATTGATCTTAATTATTTATAATAAATAATTTTATATAACATACGGAATTATAATTACAATATAGAAATTAGAGTAATTAATTTAGTATATGTATGTCCTATGAGCCTATGCAAAAAGTTTATACACAAAAAATTTATGCACAATAGATATCATCCCGAAATTTTCATGGCTATCAAGGATTTGAATAAATTAGAAACATTTGTTGGATAAGTTTTGTGGATTAAAAAATATTTTGAATGGAATTTTGGAAATTTTAGGGAAAAACAAGATATTTTCAGTGTTCGGTAAAATTATGATATACTGAGTAAAAAATCGAGTACTTTTTGACATATTTATGGTAAAAAGTAGTAGAATTTTGTGAGTTTCACAATAATATTGCAAATGTGTCATTTTTATTTTACTTTTTCAGTATTGTTTTGTAAGAATTATTATATTATACAAAGTACTATAATATATATGCTATTCTTTACTGGAAAATTTAAAAAAATTATAGAATATCGAAAATTTCAACGATATTCAATAATTAGAAGTATACGAAAAATGTGTAGGATTTTTGAAACTGTTCATAAATTTTGGAGATCGTAAAATATTTTTACCAGATTTCACAAAACTACAAAAATATTGTTACCTGAAAGCTCTATCTGAATTGATTTTTATAGCAGATTCTAAAATTTTGAAGAATTCCAGAAAAACTGATAGATTTTGTGTATTTGAGAAATTTTTAAAAATTTTCAGTAAAACTACAGAAGATATAATGTTTTCAAAATTTATGAAAATGAATAAATATTTCACCGTACAGAGAACTTCAAAAATGTAAAAAATTTTAATGATAATCTTGGAAATAATAATTTCAAAAAATTAAAAAATTTGAAAGAATCAGAACAACCGTAAAAAACTATAATAATCTGCAGGGTGCCAGAAAATGTCGATAAATTTTGTAGATTGTAGAATATTTTTAAAAATTCTCAGGACTGCAGGAAGTATGTAAAGTTTCCGAAATTTTTTAAAATCAATTTTTTCTTTAATTCTCGGTTAACAGAATAAAAAAGAACAAAATCAAAGTCAATAAATGTTCAAGACTTTCTGTGTTAGAATCCGAAACATATTTCCTCCACTTCAAAAACCTTGTATTCTTCCCAAACTTTTCTTACATCTCTGCAAGATGGTAAAATTACCAAAAATATTTCAACACTGTATATTATCTATCATTTCTCATCGCAGTATCACAAATTTCATTTTTCCAAAACCTTCTATCGCTTTGTAGCCCTAGTACAAACACGAAAATATCAAGAATAAATTCGCCGAATTGAGATAATCATCAGCTGCAAGGATTTTCATTAGTTATGCTGCTAAATCAACTTTGCAGATGAAGTTTTTCCCATTTACGAGGTTTCATTCAATGCAATATTAAATTTTAATCGAGATTTACATGTTACAACTTTCTCTGGTGTGGGATGTAAAAGGGTTTTATTTCAGTTAAATTTTGAAGAATTTTAGTTTATAGAGAATTTTTTAATTAAAAATTTGGAAAGGAAAGTAAGGGGGGTACGAAAAAATGATTTTTTAAGGTTTCAAAATCTCACTCGCAAAAAAGAAAATGTTTGGGAGCCTAATAAGGTTTGACCTTTCTCCAGAAACCCATTAATTACCCGAAGTGTACTTTCGCTGGGAATTCAAAGAGACGATGTGTGTATCCTGAAGAAATAACGATCTGATATTTGCGAACCACCCGCGCGAGCAAGGAAATAGCTGAAAATATTTACTTAAGGTCGACCGCATCGCCAGAGGTGATTTTCTATGATTATCGGCGAGGTTCGGGATTTCACCGGGTCATATATAAGGCCAGATTTTCCGCGCTTTTCCGCAGACGAACGCGTGATCGTGGCGAAGAACTACGAGTTTCGGGAAAATCCGGGATCAGTGTGAAAAACTCGAAATTATTCATTTTTGGAGCTTGAAAGGTTGAAGATTACGATTTTGTGGAGAAAATGTGTGACAGGGCCAGAATTTGTGTGATTGTTGCTTTTTGCTTTGTTTTTCTTCAAACGGTTCATACTCAGGTAAGTTTAAATTATGAATTACTTTTGGGAGAATAGGGCATTTATGAAAAGAATTTTTTTTTAAGTCTTGTAGAAAATTTTGAGAAAATCTGGAAAATGATATTTCAAAAATAAAGTCGTGGTTTGTATAAAATTTGTAGGACTTTTAAGAAATATCCAGAATTCTTTGTGTATATTTAATTTGGAGTTAATTCAGGAAATTTTGAAAGGCGAAATAATCTTATGAATTTTGATATTCGGAAATCAGAAAATGTAAATTTTTTAATTGACATTAAATAATAGATGCTAATAATTTTTCTTCGAACTTTTGATTTCACGAATTTTTTTTTTTTAATTAGTATTGTTAATAAATTTTGGAGATTTTATAGGGACATTTCCTTTTTTTAATAAAAATCAGCTGAAAATCACAGGAAATCAAACGTTTGAAATGCGAAAATAATAAAAAATCACACCTTGTAAACGCGAGCTTACTTTGAAAAACGTTTTTGCAGAAGTGATAAGAGTTTCAAACTATTTCAATATGTAAAACTAAAATTTTAATCTGTCACTTAGTATTATCATTAAATTGAATGACAAGTTTTGAAAAAAAAATATGTGTTTATTTCTGAAGGTATCAAAACCATCTGAAAATAAATATAAATTTTTTATATACTTAGTGAAATGTAAATTTCCCCTTTACACTTTTTTGAGTAAGACATGCAATATTTTATTTATAAAAACCTATAAATTTTAATTTGCAGGTTTTTCATATTTTTAGAGAAAATTTTTTTAATTTCGGAAAATGTTTTTTTGAGCTTCTGATATGTTTTTGAATTTCTGGAGACAACTCTAAATTTTTTTACTTATTTCGCATATAGTCCAAGTTTTCAGAATCGAATCGAAATTAGTAAAAAATTCAAAGAATCTATGAATTTTTTCCTTTTTTTAAAAAAATTATGTTTTTTTCGAAGTATTGTTATACATTTTCCCATTATCATAAATTTCCTTGAAAGTAAAGCAAGGTTTTTATTATGCTACAAAATATGGAAAAATATTAAAAAATTGAGTATTCTAAAAACTTGTTTAGAATTTCAAACAATCCTTGATGCTGTATGCAAATTTTTAAACGCCAAAATGTAAAAAATAGTGAGAAAAAGGATAATTTTCTTACTTTCCCAATCATATCCAAAGAAAACTTAACGTTAAACCCAAACCATAGTTTTCAAGAAAAATTTCACGAGTCCCTATGATTTTTAACATTTAAATTTTTTATTTTTCATAATATTTCGTAGTATTCTGTAATATAAATCTTTTTTCATTCACAGTTTGAGATATAACTGATCACATAAAATTCCTAGTATGATTTATGAAATACACTTTTTTTACGCGATGTCACATTTTGTATAAAAAATTTGTTACAATTCACAAATTTACAAAACCATAATTACTATCAATCGAAATTATTTAAAAAAAATTACCTGACTAAAAATCATTATGGAAACTTTCTGTAACGAAATTCACTTTTAGAGTCCAAAAAATAATGTGGAACGTTGATAAAAAAAATTGCAATAAACAAACAAAAAAGTTTATTTTATAAATTTTTGAAACCAGTAACAAAATATAAATTTTATGTAGCATTATGATAAATACATGAAAAATTTCATTCTTTGGATTTTCTTAATGGTAAATCATAACTAATTGAAATGACTTTGTCGAGATTAAAAAGCATGGAAAAAGTTTTTCTTATTTTTTTTTTTTTTTTGAAAATCGATTTTCCTTCAAAAAAAGCAGTTTTTACATACGATCCCATTCATTGGTTTTGAAATTTAATGAACGAGCAATAAATTTATCTGCCACGCAAAGAGCGAAGTTATGATTGATGGTTTGATCTACAGATCACATTTTCCGCTGGATGGAAAGCCGGAAAACGCGGGGGTGTCGGAAATTGTTACGTCAATGCCGACAAGTTTCATTTTTTGATGGTTTGATTTATTAATTATGATTGAAATAATTGTGGCAGTATTTAAATATTTATAACAATTATTCACTCATGATTTTGAGTGCATTTTACAAAAACTATTTCACCTTTTTTATTTTTTGTATTTTTTACTGCTTGGATAAATAAATTAGGAGACGTATTAAATTGTTGGTTAGAGGAAAAATTTTTTTTGAAATTAAAATTTAATCCAAGCATTGATCTTTCCTCGCGTTTTTCGAAAATAATTAAAGTTCTGCCAATTCAGTGTTTTATTAGTAAAATATGAAGTTTTTTTCACTAAATATTTTAATTGTTCACTTTCAGGAAAATATAAAACAGTTGGTGATTTGCGATGGTTCAGCATTTGTACGAAAACTCCATGAAGAAAAAAAACTAAAAAAAAAATCTTGTTATGGACGAGAACAACCTTGGCATGTTACAAATTCATTCCCCAAATTACTGAAAATAAGCGATCTGTAAAATCATACTTGAAACAAGATTTTCAGTGTTTTTGATCTCGAAAATAAAAAATGCACTCGAAAAATTATATGCATTTCCTATTCTTTCACATCAAGTTTTGTGAGTTGAATTTCAAAAAACATCCGAATCATCAACAATATTGATTATTTAAAAAATATACTAATTTAATGTCATTTTATAAAATCCTCGTATTTTTTCTTCAAATTTTGTAATGATAATTATAAAAAAATTATAGAAAACGACCAGAATTCTCCAAAAAATTCATTATTTTTGCAGCATTTGTTTCTAACGTTTTTTTAGAATATTGCCTTCTCTTATTTTTAAAATGTGATCAAATTCATGGGACAACATTTAAGTACTCAATCATACTTAGTAACTTTACGATTCACGAACATCAAAATTTATGATACATACGCAAGTGCAACACTTGCCAAAAATTGACGCAACTTATGGTATTGAAGTTTCTATTTTTAAGCCCCACAAAATGTAGAGCAAAAAGAATATTAAAAAGTTGCGATTTGCCCCACATTTATTTTTCACATCTCTTATCACAATAATAGTATACTATGCAACGAGTTAATGCTAAATTGAACTTCTTCAACTTTTTAAACATAAATAAATAAAAGAATCAATAATTTCAGATATTCCATTTTATTCATCAATACTGTTCAGCACATAAATGTATAATATACAGAAGTATACATATACAAAGGTAAAAAATTAAATATCATGAGCGATCGTGGAGTTAAAAATTTTCCTCTCAATTCTTTTATTAAAATAGTCTCTTCAAACAATCCATCCATTGTCGCGGTAAATAAAAAATTGTTTATTACTAATGATGAAAATCAGTAATAAATTTTTTCTTAGAATGAGATCACAAATGTTTCGTTTACAAATTTTTGACATGTGCGTCCAGGAATAAGTTATTTTTCGTTTATATTCTCGATTTCTTCAGTTTCGATGAAAGTTGAATGATGATATGGAAGTCGTAGATATCACATTCTGAAATAAAAAATGTTTGGATTTTCGAAAGTTATTTTTTCCCTTCGTTTATCAGATTTATTTGAAATTTCTCAAGCATTTTCATCGCGATGTTAATAAATATGAAGTTTTTTTGTTAAAAAATTGCAATAAGTACTTCAAATGAAAATGATAAGAGTTTCTCGAAAATTTATAAAAATAATGACTTAAAAAGTTTACCTTAGTACCACAAACCGAACGAAGTGTTAGTGAAAATCGTATAGTAAGTAGCGATGTAGAGATTGAGGGAGGTGCAGTCTTTTCACGACTTTTGGTAATTTTGGGCCACACAGTTTTCTGACGATGAGTCTTGCTTGGTGAGTCAAGGGCAAAGGTGTTCTCGCGGCTTCCATGACCAGAGCTTTCTGGGCGTCCGTTAAACTGCTTGACCTGTCAAAAATTCGAAAACGATGTTTCAAAAACTGTAAAAATATTCGTAGAAGATTTTTCAAATTTTTTGTAACAGTGATAAGTTGATCGATTTTCAGTATATTAAATAACGAGTTTGAATTGAGCTCGAATCAAATTTCACTTTGACTTTCAGCTGTAAAAACTGACTGAAATGGTTAAATCTTTTGAAAATGCCAATATTTTTGAGAAATTTGAAGATCCTGAAAACTGTCAAAACTAGAACAAAATAAGGTGCTGAATTTCCAAAATCTGTGGAATTTCCCAAAACTGATGTCAACTGTGTACTGTAGAAAATTTTATTACTATGTGAAAAAAGAGTTAAAGTTTTCATGAAGTGTTATGCTGTAACAACTGTCAAAATTTTGCAAAAACTGTAAAAACTGTCATAACTGTGGACAAAGTATCAAAACTCTAATGAAGTGTTTAACTATAATAACTGTCAAAACTGTTCAAAATCTATCAAAAGCTTGAAAAATCTTTTAGACTGTATATGAACTGTAAAAACTGTTATTACTTTAAAAAAAATGGGAAAATTCATTCAAAAAGTTAAGCTGTCAAAACTGTGCCAGAGCAGTTAAAACTGTCATTACCGTAGAAAATTTTTAAACTGTCATTACTATGCATGAAGTGTCAAAATTCTAATGAAGTGTTGAACTCTAATGACTGTCAAAACTGTTAAAAATCTGTCAAAGTTCTAAAATCTGTCAAAATCTTAAAAAATCAGGTAGACTGTATATTCAACGTAAAAACTGTTATTACTGTGAAAAAAAAGTGTCAAAATCCATACAAAGTATTAAGCTCTAGTGACTGCCAAAATTATTTTAAAGCTGTTAAAACTGTTCAAAATCTGTCTAAATTCTCAAAACTAATGTGAACTGTATAAATTGTCATGAACAATAGTTCTTTTGACATTCTCAATATATTTCAAGAGTATAAAAATCGTTAAAAATGTAAAAAATGTTACGAACTACTGTACAAACTATTGAAACCCTGTGAAAATTCTCAAAATTGGTGTAAACTGTGTATTTCTTTAAAACTGTCAATACTGCAGAAAATGTATCAACTGCACTAGCTACCAAAATTTTGTGAAGCTGTCAAAAACTGTTTTCAAACCAAGCGGGATTCTCAAAACTTATGACTGTGTGAAAAGTGTCAAAATTCATTATAATTGTTTATATTTCATGAGTATATAACTTCTATAAACTGTAAATTTGTAATAACTATTTTTTAAAAAGTAATTACTCCAAAACTGGAAAAAAGAAACTATTCGTAATTTATCTCAACTCACGACAATTAAGGAACATCACTACAATGGAAATTTTTTTTCAAATTTTTTTTTCTTGCTTAAACAATAGTTTGAACCCTTCTAAATACGAATTAGAACAGAAGAATGCATATTTTGGTTACATCGTCATTTTTAAAATAATATTTTTCAAAAAAGTCACTCTTTTTTTTGTTATAAATAGATAATCGAAGGAAAAAAACCAAAATATTATAACTTATTTAGTCTCTCTAAAATAAATGTTCAAAGTCGAGCCTCATTTTCCTAAACCACTTTTTACTATCTTACTGGAAGGATTACTCAAAAACCACTCAACCGATTTTCATAAAAATTTGACTCAATACTGGTTGGATGTTTTTCCAGGAAAAATCGAAGCCTTTTTCTGTATTTTAAAAAATTAGTTTGTTATAAACATATATACAGTCTATTTACGGTCGAAAATATTGATTTTTTAATTAAAGATTCGTCATTTTAATAAAAAAAGTCATATTGCCAAAATCCTACGGTGTTCTCTAGACAACTATAGTAAACAAAAAAGAAAAAAAATTTTTTTTTGAAGCTTCATGTTACATATTTTTCGAGAAAAGCTCCCAGTGGTAGGACTCCTCAACAAAAAACATGAAATGGAAAAATGCTGCTACGTCGTCACTTTTAAGAAAATATTTTTTTAACGAATCACTCTTTTATTTGTTATAAATAGATAAACGAAGAAAAAAAATCAAAATGTTGTAACTTATTTAGTCTTTTTAAAATAAACGTTCAAAGTTAAGCCTCATTTTCCTACTATATATTACTGTAGTGATGCCTCTTAACTCACTGAGCTTCCAAATTAACATTTTTCATATTTTCTGGCATACTTGATACCCCAAACATCCCTTTTTCCCCACATTTCACAATTCAAATAATTTCAATTGACCAACCTGCGTATCATGCAGGGATCGAAACTTTCGGCCGCCTCGAGCAGAGCCTTCAGCAATCTCGGCTTGTCAGCTGTATTTTGCAAAGAGTTCAGTATACCGTGCGGATCTCGAAATTGAGTTTTTATCACGACCCTCGCCCCGTATTTCAGTAGTAAAGACACAACTGCGACCGAAGGATTTTCGTTCGACGCGACGTACTCTGCGAGCACGGGGCGCAAGGAAAGTCCTTCCTCGGTCCGAATCACCATGTTCGCATCCGCCCCGCGTTCCAATAGCATGCACAAAATCTCCAGTCTACAGAAAATTCGAATCTTGAAAAACATCTTTAAAAATTTTACAGTTTCAGAGATTTTTTATTTATTACTTATTATTTTTTATTAATAAAAAAATTGTGGGAATGAAATAAATTTTCACCTGTTTGGGATGTTGTCAGCGCAAGCAACGTGAAGCGGCGAGCCAATTATGGGAGAAGTTGCATTGACGTTCGCACCTTGAAAATTTTTAAATTAATAATTTTATGTACGAAACGTAACTTTTTTATTTGAAAAAGTTTTTGCCATAATCCGAATTCTGGAAAATTCTAAAAATGAGGAATTGAAATTACCAGCATTGAGCAGTAAATCGACGATCGCAGGATCGCCCTTCAAAATGGCCAAATCCAGGGCCGTAGGTTTTTGGTAGTCAGGCCCAAGGTCGAGCTTAGCACCTTGTTTCAGCAAAAGGTTGATTACTTCAAGGTCACCGCCCAGAATCGCGTAATGCAAAACCGTTCGAAAATCGTGCCTGGCGTCAGCCATTGCATTCACATCGGCCCCGTAACTTAACAATAGCAGAACCGAAGCTATTCCCTAATTAACAAAAAAAATTATGTAAATCTCCAATCAATAAACCTAAAACATGTGTGATAAAAAAATTTTCAGTACTCTCTTCTTTTTGCAAGTGGAATTTCAAGATTTCATTCATCCCCGAAATTTTAAATATTTTCATTTGAAATTCTTGCATGCTTTGAATCAAAGGGTTCAATTTCAAACTTTTTTCATATTTTTTATTCAGGTGGAATATTTTGATAATTTTAAGAATTTCCATTTTTTGTTGGTTAAAATTTGGGACCAGAATTTTTGCTATGTATTTAGAAGTTGTATAGAGTTATTTTATTTTACTACCTGTGTGTTATATTGTATTTCATCATGGTATTTTTACAATTTCGACCTTTGAGTCTCGTGCCAAAAATGATTTATTTCAGATTCGTTGATCTATCGATCGATACTTCCTGATAGACAGGTAAGTTGCTAGGAATGGAGTCTAAGTTTTTTTTTCAGTTTATTCTCAAAAATTTCAAGCAATGAGTACTTTTTTGTGGAAAAGAGTATTTGGTAATATCTCATACCATAAAATGTAACGTTTTCGAAATTTCGTGAATTTTCGAAAAATTTGTGAATGTGATGCAATTAAAATTTATTGTGAAATTACTTTGTCAAGTACTCGAAAATTTCCATCAAAATCAGAATATATTTTTCTAGAAAACTCGGTAATTTTCATTCATTCTCAAAAACTAAAAAATCCTTCGAATTTCTTGTTCTATCAAACTGGCTGTAAATAATGTAGAAAAAAATTACGAATGTAAGCTCAGAAATTCCGAAAATCTGTCAGTGCAAAAAATTATTGAAAATTCAGAAAACCATGAAAAATACAATGGAATTCCCCAAAATTATCGGGTACGCTCGAATTTTTGAGCTTTAATATATGTTAAGGGGGGAATACTAAAAAAATTAATAAAAAAAAAAGTCAATTTACTTCAGGCGTGATTATAAAAAAAACCATCAATGATAGAAATATCAAATTGTTTACATAGATAGTATGGGATGTTTCCAATGATATTTAAAAAAAGTTTTCTTTAGGAACTTGGCATTCGGCCTTTAGCTACAATGTATATTATGTAATTGTTATATATGTATTAATCATACTTGTTTTATATTATTAATTATATTATTATATAGACAAGCTTTGCACTTATCAGTTTTAGTTATATTTTTCATTTTTAAACAATTTAAATACAGATATTTACCAATTATTATTGTCTATTTTTATCATCATAATATAAAAAGATTGAAATTTTCAAATACACAGAACGATTTATAAATCTTGTATACAATTCAGTCAAATTCGCAGTTACAGAAAAAATTCATATTTATTTCAATTTTTATCTGCGAAAAATTGATATTTTTGATTTTAGCAAACTTATTTTTCAATAAAAGTAATGTTCTTATAATAGTGTAATGATATAATGAATTAACATTAATGTAAATACAATATTTTTCTTCATTATATTATTTATTCTTATTCCTAAATTAATATGAAAACTGTAAAATGAATTTTTAATTCTCAAAATTTATAATACAGCAATAAAAAAAACAACCTAGATAATTTTATTGAATTAGAAAAAATTTGAAAAGTTTATGATTCATAAGTAAAATTACGTGATTGTTAAATATTGTTTTATCTATATATATAACATTTATCTCAGTAACTTAAAGTTACTGATCTTAATGGATAGAAAACAACGAAATGTAATTTCATAAATAATTAATTTATGAATTTTCATCAGAAATAAAAAAAAAAGGTAAAACTCGACTTATTTTTAAGAAATATCGAGTATATGAGCTAAGCTGATTCCGGACCTGGGTGTTCTACTATTTTAGAACATGAGAAGTTTCACAAAGTGAAACTCCTTATGCATGTTAATGGTGAATCCTACCATTGTACCATTTTTGAGAAGTGGTATGGTACTATGGTAGAGCATAAGAGGTTTCACTTTGTGAAACTTTTTATGTATGTTAATGATGAATTTGTTGTGTCTGGGTGTTATATAGAGATATAAATAATTATTATATGTTATTATATTTATTCAAAAATTTCAAATTACTTTAAATCCTCATTTAATTATTACCTGAGGCAATCGCGAAGCTTTCATTAGCGGCGTGAGCCCAGCTCGATCTCGGGTATTCGGCAATGCGCCGAACGCCAGAAGCAACTCCATGCACTCGAGATCGAGAGGCGACACAAGATTTATTTCCGATCCAAAAAAGTAGCGTTTGTTGGGATTCGCGCCCGCTTCCAACAGTTTTCTCGCCACTTCGATATGACGATTTCTTAAAGCAAGACGTAGTGGTTCGTCGCACAACGTGGTCCTGAAGAATTTCGAGTTATGGAAAGTTAGAGATTAAGGTCAATGATGGACCAATAATGGCTCAATCATATTGAAGAATGTGATACACTGATTTAAATACAGTGATGGTTCAATGAATGATAGTTTAATGATGGTTCAATCATATTTACGAATGTAATATACAGATTGAAGTACAATGATGGACCAATGATGGTTCAATCACATTCAAGAATGTGATACACATATTCAAATACAATGATGGTTCAATGAATGATAGTTTAATGATGGTTCAGTCATATTTACGAATGTGAGAAGCATATATTCATTCATGATTTAAAAATTATTGAGGTACAATTGGCATGATTATAGGAAATTGTTAAAGAAGTTATGTATTTTATAAAATTTTGTAGGAAATTCCCAAAATATTAATTATGAATGAAAATGTATGAACTTAAGTCCATTACCATCAAATTTTACTGTGAAACGTGATAGAAAAGAGATTCATTCATTATTTACAAATCATTAGCGTACTATTTGTACAATTTTAAAAAAATATTCAGAAATCCATTCATCATGTTAACTTTTGTAAAAAATTTTGAAAAAATGTCAATAATGACATGAGAATGCTCAATCGTTGATCAATCATTGTGTTAATTCGCTGCAAACCTAACTGAACAAAAATTCATACTAACTTTCCGAATCGTTGGAAAACTAAAAATTATCTATTCCAAGCATTGAAACAATAATATAATATAGCACAGAAATAACATGATTATAGACTAAAAATTAAGACCTTTTAAATAATTTTAAAAAATTTTCTATGTATCAATATGCTTTGGATATTGCAATTACAATAGAATGAATATCATTTAATTCTTGAGTGAGCTAGTATTTTTTGAAAAATACATATTTTGAAAATTGAAGTACCTGGGGAACAATTCACCCGTGTCTTCGCGATGGTCGACGCTCGCTTCATGCTTCAAAAGCAATTCTACCAATTCCAAATAACCATGCTCAGCTGCTAAATGCAGGGCGCTATAACCGCAGTCATCGGTTGCATCAATGTCTGCACCCCGGACCAACAATAATTTCACAGCCTCCAAATACCTTTGAAAATCAACATTTTTATATTTTTATTCGAACAAATAACAATGAATTAGCGAAAATCTTTTTTCGTTTTATATATGTATTGTTGCGATTTTCTCCCTTATTTTTTCACTCAAAAAAAAGTGTAAAATAATCACTTATACCATTCTGTGTAAAAGAGAAAAATGTAGAATTTTTTTGATTATTATATATTTTTTTCCCATGCATCCGTAAAAAAGGCCACTTTATTTCTATGGAATGCGGGAACAAAAGCCCCTTTTTGGAATACTAGGAAATCAGCGGAAAATATCAACAAAAACCTTGGGAAACATTCATAAATCACGGATCAGGCAACTTTCTTCCCTGTGATCCGGGATTCATGAATATTTCCCTAGGGTTTTATTGATGACTCCCGCCGATTTCCGAGTACTCCAAAAAGAGGATTTCGTTCCTGCGTTCCATAAAAACGAAGTGGCCACTTTTACACATGCATGGGAAAAAATATTGTATGCTACA
>JAPYZL010071770.1:0-11357 GCA_030522825.1 Platygaster orseoliae | reverse complement strand
TTTTTGTACATGCACGGGAAAAAATATTGTATGTTACATGGGAGAAAGAGAATGATTCCAACTCGTGCGTTTGGGCACTCGCTGCCGCTCGTGCCCAATTTCGCACTCGTAAGAATCATTCTCTTTCTTCCTTGTAGCATAAATATCTATTTTAGCCACTTTTAGATTTTTCGTAAATATTTTAAGGTTTTTCATTTGTAATCCCAAATATTTTTAACAATTTTTGATCATAAAAAAATTTACTTCTTATGCATAGTTTGCTATTTTCTTTTTTTTTTAATTTGCATTTGATTCTAATTTTTAATTGATTTGCATTTAATTGTTTGCAAATTCATTTAAAAATGAATAAAAATGAAAATTTAAATGAACAATTTAAAATCACGCAAATTAAATTTTTATTTGAAAAAAATCAAATGAAAAATGCAATTAATTTGCATTAAATTATAATTTTCTTTTTCTTTAATTTAATTTATTACATTCAATCTTCTTCAATTTGTAGTTTGAAAATTACCGAAAAAGTATTCAACATTTCACATATTGACAGATTCATAATCTGTTTACATTTCAAAATAAATAATCAATTGAAACATTATGCTATTCGAATTATAAGTCGAAGAGAATTTAGCAAGACATCTGGTCATTTTCTGCGACAATTTTGATTAGGAGCCGAAAACGTAAACAAATATACAAAAAACATAAAATTTGCTTGCATTTTATCATAAATATTTCTTGCCTATCATAAATATTTCCCTGTTTTATCATGCATAAATATATAAATATTTTGCATTTCATCGTAAATATTTTTGGTTGCCCTGATGATGAAGATGGCTTTTTTTATTAAAAAATTCTTACTTATAAAAATATGTTTAGTAACATCGTCAATTGTTCATATCTTCATTTTTTACATTGACCAGTAGTTTGGAAAAATATTAAAAAAAAAAAAAAACATTCAAATGGCATCCATTTACAGTTTTTATTCTATATACGTCATCCTCGTTTCTTATGAAACCACAATCTAGAGAAGTGCACACCTGCTAATTATGAAAAATCATTTCTCGACTATCTACTCTGTGGTGCAATCCACGCAGGAAGAACGAGCGAAGACACGTCCCAAGGATTTAATGACCGCCTTCTGTTCGAGAGAAAAGGGACGTCTCGGACCGTGGCGATACGGTCGAAATTCTGGTCCCGCGGTGTGTCGCTGTCAGAGGCACGAGCGTGCAATTTGCTTATGAGAGGGAGCGAGAGATTAAAGCCAACGTCTTGTGACTGCACGACGCGAATAATGGCCGGGACGTTTTGAGCGCTCAGTTTTCTGCTTGTTGCTTTCCTATTAACTGACAAAAGAGAACGACCCCACGTCGTTTTTCTCCATTCTCAGGCTCATTCTTGAAAACCCTTTGGGGTACGCTGCGGAAAATTTCGCGTTTTCACGCTTCAACCTGTAAAGGTTTTAATTGGGTACAAGGGCTCATTATTTCCCGGGTTTTTGCAGGGTAAACCGACAAAGAATACACTTGGAATGTCATTGCAATCAGGCGATTTTTGAAAAATTACGTTTGTGTAATTATTTTTATCATTACTGACAATCCAAGACAATATATTGCGCTGTGAGCCTGCTCAATTTGCACTAAAACTTTTAAAAACTGTGCAAAAGTTCACGTATCCCACGAACAATTGGTTAGTTAAGCGAGAAGTGTAACCGATATCCCGCGAGGGCACGCTGAAAACTATTATGTGCCTCGCAAGTTCCGGCCACGCACTATCTCAAATGGTAACGAGCATTGTTGTAAATCCTACGATAACGAACAATTGATCGCTTGCGACTCTTGTTACGGGTACGAATCGTTACCGTGAAAGAAACGGCGCATCTGATTACGCTTGGATTCTCAAAAACTCTTTCAGACTTTTTCTTCCATTGCGATTGTTAAAAATTTTCGACCTCGTTTCCTAGGTCTTTCCCCCTAGCTCGTCAGCGAGTACTTTGCTTGTCGAAAAGGCAGGAACTTTACGTTTGAAAAGAGGTATTGTTGAAAGTTAGAGATGAGTTCGATGTTAACAATTACAATGATTTTTAATGGTGACAACGTTTGAAGAGCAATTGGAGGCTGCTCTCTGGAGTGTTTTGGGAAGTGAATGTTTGAAAGTGTATTCTAATTAATGACGAAGAAAACTGTTCATGGAAAGAAAATTTATAAAGTTTGGACAAAGAAAAAAGAAAAACACAAATTGATGCAACTTATAAATAATAAAAAGATATTTGTTACTTGATGCTTGTTAAAATAAATTTCACGCTATGTATGAAATTCGTTGAAAATTTTTCTACTGTGAAATTTGATTTCTCATATTAACTGGGTAATTGGTAATTTAAGCAGTCATATACGTAAAAAAAGTTTTTTTTGCTTATCGTAAAACGTAAGACACATTGACTGAAAAGTGAAAAAACTTCGTTTCTATGCAGTATCAAAATTACACGTTTGTTTTTTATGAACGAACTGATCTTGTTTAATTCTTAATTTTGAGTATTAACTCAGAAATCAGATACACTGATTTTGCATTTTTTTTTTTCATCAAACAGAAACTGATTAAAATAGAGAAATATTTAAAATGTAGTATACCATAAAAACAATGTGTTGATTTTTTATGCTTTTCATTAAGATTCTCATGTACTTTTAGAAACTAATGAAAATTTTATTTAAGAATGTAGTAGGAGACTGGGGCAAAATGCGCAGTTCACGAAATGTTCAATTTGCATTACCGTCAGAATGGCAATCACTGGAGACTTGAAATTTTTTCCATATATGGCTCTAGTGTCGAGTATCAAACGTCAGTAATTTCGTCTTGTTTGTTGGTTTATTTTTTTGGTTAAAAAACAAAGGGTGTTTTTGCCACTGTGTTGTGAATATTTGTCTGAAAGGAAACTTCAACTTTTGGGTCATTTTTTTGATCAGAATTGATGGTAGGTGAGTTTTTGTAGTAATTCAGGGGTGAGAAAGACGAAAACGTGATCGGTTTGGTGAAATTTTGACTCGTTTCCGAATCAACGTTGATAAGCCGGAAATGTAGCCGTAGAGCAGAATGCGCAGTTTTGCGTGGGGCAAAATGCGCATTGCTTGTTTTGTATTTTTTCGCTGTGTTTGGTCATGTTATGCTATTTCCTTCACTTTTTTGTTGTTTTCCATTTTTTTTTTCGTCAAATTGTTTCTAAACGCAGGGTTCTATCGAGGCCAAGGAAGTGCCCCGAGGCCCACAAACATTTTCTTGAAAAATGTGATGAGGGTGATGAGTAAAAAAAAGTGGTGTCACTTTTGAACAGCAAAACTTTAATATGATGTAGGTAGAGTTTAAGTTCCTCAACTTGTAAAAAGCCTCCTTTTTTCAACACCTTTTTTTAAATCAAATTTGAAAGTTTAACGACTTTTTTTCAATTTTTGTGAAATAAAAAACATGTTCTGAATTTGTTTATCTTTTTTTTAGCATTTTTTTCATCGGATTGATGGTGGAAAAGTATTCGAAGCGTGCAAGGCTGTTCGCGAGGGGATGTCTGCGAATTGCGCGTCGAAACGCTTTTCTGTCGCTTGACGGACACTCAATCGCTACTTACAAAATTTTTGTTTGTTCTTAATTAATTGTTCTTATTTTTTGTTTTTCATTCTTAACAAATAAAAATTTTAAAAATAAAATTTAGTTACTAACAAAAAAATTTTTTATTGAATCGTTTATGAAATCATTTATTTTGTGTTTCCCACAATTTTTCAACAATCAACCTCGTGAAAATCGCGATTTCCGGAATTGCGCATTTTGCCCCACTGGTTGCGCATTTAGCCCCAGCGTGGAGCAAAATGCGCAGAAAATCGTTTTTTTTTTTAAATTAATATATGAGGCAAAAGGTTCAACTAGAACTAAAGTTGCCTGAGGCTAAATTGTAGCCACATATGTGGGCTACAATATAGTGCCATTTGCAGATCCTCTCAGCTTTTATGCTGCCTCAAAAATTAAATATTATCAAAAACTGCGCATTTTGCCCAGTCTCCCATATGTATTAAAATTTTTAAAAATTCTCAGGATGGCAACAAAGTTAGTTGAACTTTTATAACATTCCAAATTTTTGAGCATTTTTTGGAAATAATGTAAAATTTAAGGGTAAATAGGAAATTTCCCAATGTATACTCAAAATTTCTGAGAAATTCTCGAAAATTTTCTGACTTCTTACAAAAATATATTGTCATACTCATTTTTAATGAGCCATTTTGACAATGGGTATTGTGAAGTAATTTTTTCCTTCTGACTTTTTCTGAATTTGTAATGTTTCATGAAATTATGTAAAATCAGTGGTTGAAAATTTTGACGTTAGTTATTCAAGCTCTACGTGAAAAACTCCACTTTTCATATGATTTTTGACTTCACATTTTTTTTTTCATATCATAAGCTATCACTTTAAATCTTATAAGAAAATTTTTTTTCATCAAATTCGATTTCACGTAGATATGTGTAGTAGATAATTTTTTATGAACATTCTTTTCTGTATAAAATTTATGGAAAATTCTTTCCTGAGAAATCGGTCTGTTCAAACAGTTTTTCTAAAAAAATGTCTTTCTCAATTTTTCAAGTTACTTATATTTTTTAAATTCTGTTAATGACTTTCTTTTTAGAGTTTCATTTATTCTTCGTTTACAATGTTAATATTATTTTTATACGGTTTCTTAAATAAGATTTTCCGAAATATTTTATATTTAAATATTCAATATAAAATGATATTTCATATTATAAATTTTTTTTTTTTAATAAAAAAAAAAAAAAAAAAAAAAAAAAAAATAAAAAAATAAAAAAAAAAAAAAAAATTTTTAAAATTTAAAAAAAAAAAAAAAAAAAAAAAAAAAAAAAAAAAAAAAAAAAAAAAAAAAAAAAAAAAAAAAAAAAAAAAAAACGGAATCATAAGAAATTTCTAAATCTTATCAGAATTCTGCCGTTTTTTAAAACAACTAAAATCACTTCAATTCAGATTTTTCATCGATTATTGCCACAATTTTCTTGTATGTGAAGGGCAAGCTATAATTTCAATTTGCACAATCAACTACTGCACAAAAAATCTATACTCAATAGATATTTTCCTTAATCTGACAATTTCCTCTTACTAAACAGAATTGTCTTGAAAGGTAGAAAAATTTATCCACAGACGTAAAAGAAAAATTCTTTTATTCATTAAAGTTCAGTTTTTCTGAATTCCATTCCCTGTTGGTATCGTTAACTGTCACATTTACCACCCTCTTCCCCTCCATTCAACCTGTTTAACTCTCTTATCATCGCATAAATTATATCTATAAACACCCATGAATGAATTTATATCGCCCGATAAATAAAGAGCAATTAGCGACACTGTAGGTCGCGTTTTTCGTCGCCGGGGCGTTCCATTCATGAAGCCGTGAATTAACGCGGAGCAGGCCGCGATAATGTCTTTACGCCGCGTCGCCTCGTACTTTCTCACTCAGCGCGCGGGTGTTTGCGGGCGAGAAAAAGGCCGAGTGCGGAATCCCGGCGGCGTGTGCGGTTTCGTGGCGTCTCTTTCTCACAAGAGGATAAAAGAGCAACGAAAGAGGGAAAAAGAGAGAAAAAGGAGAGCACGCAAGACAGTTCGACTTCTGTTTCGAGCACGACGTTTACGCGTTCCAACGTCTTTTTCGGCTCCCCTTAACTAGTTTTTAATGAAGAGCGGGTGTTTCGTAATTGTTTTTTAGAGATTTTTTTTTCAGGTTTGAGTTCAGGATTGGATATTGCAGTTTTTTGGTGCACTTGCTCTATCTGAAATAGAACAACTGATGTTTTCCACGATATTAAATTTGTTGCTTTTCATTCCGAAATTTTAATATGTTTCTAAAACGAATTCAACATCATTTGAAGCAAAATTTCAAAACAAATCTATTCTAACAATGTAAAAACTTCCAAGTTACGACGTTTAAATATAACAACAATCATCTATCACAAACTTTCAGGAATTTAAAATTCTTTTTATTTTCTTCTTCTCTGAATCCAAAATCAAAGACACAACTACTTTTCGTTAGACGCCCACGATTTTCTTTCACTATTCACAACTCGTTCGAATTCAATTTCAATGAAATCGAACCAAAAGTAATTAGCATACACGGCGCTACTTGCACATGAGATTATTCCGAAAAACGTGAACGCCCCCATAGTAACGATAACGAGAGGCCATTTTAGTAATGAGGTCGCACGCTATTGAAATCAAGGAGCCTCGGGAAAAGACGACAATGCCTTTTCTGAGGACGAAGATGAGGTCCCATCGAAATCTGTAGAAGCCGAACCCGTAAAAGCTAATGAACGAAGAAATAACCGTTGAAAAGAATTCGACTCCTCATTCCTGACCTTTCCACTTGACTCGCCGAAACGTGATTCCTTTCTTTCCGTCGATTTCCTATTTTTCGTAATACTATCATTATACCTCACTTAATCGTCGCCGAAGAAATCATGTCGTACAATTTTTATTACGTTCGATAGATTTTTCTCCTCCTTCTGCGACATTGTACGTGATCTACAGATATTTGATTAGGTTACCATCATGGGCGTGAAGAGACAGAAAAAAAAGAGGAAATAATTTTTCGTCAGATTTTCAGTGGCATACATTGAATAACAAGATCATTGTAAAAAAAAGTTCAATGTGGATTGCATTTTCATCAGAAAGTTTGGAGAAGAATTGAAAAAATACACGTTCGGCACTACATTGCTTGAACGCCAAGTACTCTGTCGTACTTGCGTAACGAGTAATTTGAAATTCTACGTGTATTTGAGCATTTTCTTTAAAACGTCGTTGGTGAATGGCGAGAAATGTTACGGATCATTGGTGGCAATGGGCGACGCGGAAATAAAGTGAAACTGCTGGCGCGTTTCGAAGAGCGCTACAAATTTTTTTTTAAACAGCGTCAATATTTGACTTTCAGTGTTGATTGAATTGGGTAACTGTACAAAGCTCAAAATTACTTGGATTCTAGTGGTAAATGTCATTGAAGGGTTAGGCCATTCATGAACTTTTTAGAAATTGAAACAAATTGTTTTCTTTGAATTTATTCTGTATGATACTTAAATAACGAGAAATTTGCAATTTATTGAAATTTTTACAAAGAAAGCAGTTTTTAATCGATTTTTTGATTATCGTCCATTTTCTCGACTGAAAATTCCCGACAGACCTTGTTCCCGACAGACCATTATCCCGACAACCTATTTCCCGACAGACTATGATCCCGACAAGAATCTTTTTTTTTACAATAGTTTATTTCATAATGATCGTGAAAGCCAAATTTTGTAGGTATTCGAGTATTTTTCTTTCAGCCTTGTATGTTTCGTAACCTCTGACAATACTTCTTATTTGATTTTGTTATTTTCTCAATTTTTTTTTCAAAAGGTAGCTTTTGAAAAAGAATGCATGTTTTCGTTAAATAAAATTAAATCTGATTTTTGTCTAAACGAAAAATCCATGTTTTGTAAAACTTACAAAGCATTACTTACTTACAACGTATCAACATAATTGTAGTTTACTTTTGTTCATAACCGCTTGTCATAATCTTAAGTATATTGTCGAACTTTTTGGATAGTTTGAGCTCTCTAAAACTATTCTTCATATAAAAATCAACAGGTTGAACACAAACACGCAGCGTGAAAAACGTTGTTGGGAAAAGTGACTGTCGGGAAATTGTCTGTCGAGAATTCGGTGTCGGGAAAAAGGTTGCCGGGATAATGGTCTCTCGGGAAAAAGGTCTGTCGGGTAAAAGGTATGTCGGGATTTTGCAGTCGGGAAAGTGACTGGGAACCGATTTTCCATAGTTAAATTTACAAAATTTGATCATTCAAGAACTTTGATCACCTCACGAATAACCCTTAATTTTTCTATATATATAATCTATTTACATGAAAAGTTTGAATAAATTTCACCTATAACTTAGTTTTTAGGTTTGTAATTTATAGTCCGAAAAACCATGATAATTAACAATATTAAGAACCTTACCTATTTGAATACATTTTAAATAGTTTTTTTTGCCTTTTTGGTCATTTATTTTTGGAAGCGTTTTTTTATTATTTATTCATCTTTTTTTAAATATCGTACCAATTTACAATTGATTTTGATACAATTTTTTTTCGAATGTTCTTAAAGTGACAATTTTTAGATTGACGTATCTATTTTACAAAATTAAAATTTCTCGTTGAAACAAAATAATAAAAATTACAAAAATATAAGTTTAAAGTGACTTTTTCAAAGTTTGTTTATTATTTATCGAAAAATTATCAAAATCGATCAATACACTTTTTTTTTGTAATTTGATTATTCCCAAATTAAAAATACTTTTCAAGTCAAGCATGCATGAAAACTTTATGCAAACAGCGTGTAAACACTTAGTGTTCAGGTCCATGTAAAATTGCATGTAAATCTTGCTTAAAACGTCGAAGATTACTTTAAACATTGTTTCACGAAATTTGGAAATTAGCAATAGGAGCACTTGCTTTCTTTATTTTGAGTTTTAGTGAATTTCAAAGAAAAAGTCAACGCGTGCATCTAATGCCAACCAGCTGAATGCTTCGGATATATCGATCCCAAGGTAAGAGCCGAGATTCGCGTTTTTCCTCGAGATTGCACAATCTTTCAGTCCGTTCGAAAATGAACTTTGCTACCGTAAATTTCGTTATTTCCCAGAGAGGTCCTTGCCATTCCCTTCCTATTAGCCGTAGATCAGTTTTCGATGGGAACTGTTCCACTTAATTAGAAAAAAAGTTGTTCGGAAAATTGTGTATTACAGCGATCTCGGATAAAGGGTAATAACTTGAAGAAAACCGCTGAAAATTCGGTTGGTCAGTGAAGAAAAGTGCGCGCTTTGCACGAATAAAATGATATTACATCAAGCACGTTTTGGATGGTAAAAATTATCAGGTAAAAAATTTCCATAGCATTTTGAAAAAGAAACGGTGATTTTGTTTTGTTTATTTATCTTTTCTTCATATTTCAAAAGTAACTTTTTAGCGATTTATTGAAATTTTTTAAAATATTTATTTGACTTATTTCAAATAGAAAGTATATAATCACTACCAAAAATATCAAACACTTTGGCAACTATTAATTTTTTTTCGGTAGATATTAATGAAGTATTTTTTTCACTGATACATTCAAAATTTTTATAGTAACAAACATTACTTGATGTTAATTACAAAATGTTCCGATAATTTCCATAAAAATTTCATACTTGATAATTGATATTTAACATTCATTACTGACTTTATCATCTATTTTCATTACTGGAATACGCGTAGGAACATCCTTCGACCGAGCAATCGAAATAATGTGTTTGCTTGTTTTATCAATTAAATTGCATGTGCGCAGTATTTGCTCGGAGCATGGCAAATATTTGCCCCGACATTAACGTTCACCGGCTTCTATTTTTCATTTATGCGAGTCGCATGAAACACGAGGAATTAGAGAAGAGTTCCCGTTCCCTTATTAGAATCGAGCGAATTAGCGGCGCAAACGCAAACATGCGCCCGATATCCTCGAGGGAGACGTTCCGCTTCGAGATTGATTATCCCCTATCGGCCCGAACTCGTGTGTTTCTCTCGGCGAAAACTTGGGGGGCACACAACAGGCCATTGATAATACAATAAAGGCTGAAGGATCTTCGAAAAAGCGATGGGACGCGAGGGGGCCACTTCGACACGAAGTCTGATGAATAAACGAGAACTCCGCTCTGACCTAGAAACTTTGGTTTTAGTTTATTATGAGAAAGTCAAAAATTGTTTGGGTAACTTCCTAATCGAAAACAAAAAAATTTTACATAAATATACAAAATTAACTTGTGTAATAAAAATATTAATTTTTAGTGAAATTTTAACAATATTGAAAAAAAATGAAGTACAATGTTTGTTGTTCGATATTGTTGGACGAACATTTTTTTGCTTTTTTTAAAACTTTTGTGTTTTTCTAGTTGTTGATTTTTCTCGTCTATTAAAAAAAACTTTCATGTTTCTATGACAGCACAAAAAATTTAATTCTTCTTCGACAGATTGAATATAGCACATGACCAACTTTGATAAATCGAAATCCACTAGGTTTGAGTTGAATTCGAGGAACGTTTCTGAAACTTATTCGTCGATATGCAAACGGCGATAATTTCAATCTCATCGAAATTTCATGTGCTCTTAGATTTTTGCGCGCTAGCACGTACCTCCCATTTTCAGTCACTTTAACCTGCCCAAATAACACGCTCAGTCGACGAAAAAGTGAAGTTTTTCCGATTTTCTTGAAAGCAGAAAAGTGGATGACTTATTCACTTATATTTCTGAGAGTACACACTTTGAATAAGAACATTTTTTAACATATTTGGGACCACTAAAAGATTGTCGAAAGATTTGTTATAAATCATTAATATGTCTTAAAATCATTACGTCATTAAGAACAAATAAACTTCAGTGAAGTAATTCAATTTATTTAACAATAAATCAAATAAAAGAAATAGTTACAAAAAATTAGTTATCCTCTATCAGGTAGTATTAGCTCTTATAGAACGAGAAAAATTCTTAAATCTGAAACATACGAATGATCATGGCAGTTAACTTTATGCCACTTTTAGCTTACTACATTAAAAGTCCCTGAAACGTCCTTGAAAATTAGCATAACGCAGCTTACGACGTCCCACCGAACAAGACGTCTCGTTTTCCTCCCCCAAGAACAGTCAAACAAATGTTGAATAGGACGAGCTCGTTCTGAGATCGAGCAATAACGATAGTGCGTCGAGGCAGTTGAGACGTTTCCATTCGTTATGTTTCCTCAACCGCGTCAGGACTTATGATTACGCGGAGTTTCCATTTACGCAAAGAGCCCCGACGATGAAAACTCTACGGCAATCTCTCTTATCCTTGCTACGACTATTCCCATCCCTTCTACCGAATCTTTCTCCCTTTCTCTCCCTCTCGATCCCTCTCGCGTTATACCCTTTCAGTGAAACCGTGGAACTCTTTAACTCTCGTTCCATATTCCAACTTCTCCTTTTTGAGAAACCCGCCAAGCCATCCATGGAATAGCGAGCAAGAATGAGCCCCATATGCTCCTTGCTCGGTTTAACGTTCGCTGTTCAAAATATAGGTAGTACAGAAAATTTCACGTCGCGTTTAACTTTCCAGAGGCCTAGTAATGGCTCGGAATGAAAGCAGTATTATTGGAATCACGAGGGATGTGAGGCGATAAATTTACAGGTTAATTTCTGGTCCGTTAACAGGTTGGCTGATAAGTCCCCGGTCTAACAAAGAAAAACACATTTTTTTGTCAAAATTCGTTTTTATTATTCAACATAGTTCCCTTCAAGAGC
>JAPYZL010071766.1:0-13971 GCA_030522825.1 Platygaster orseoliae | reverse complement strand
TCATTGTTTAAATTTCAAACTTGAATAACTTCTTTGTTTTTGAGTTTTGCAAAAAGTGGTAAAGGACTTTTCGACTCGAAATTGAAAAAGGAATTCAGAACTTTTTTTTTATCGCGGACTTTGGGACACCCTGTATAATCAACAAATGTAATAGATTATATGAATAAAAAATATATAAATATAATATATAAAATATACATATGTTTATATTCTTTCGTAATTTACACTACTTTTCAAGTTTTGGAGGTTTTATTTAGAAATGAAAAAATTTTTTGTGCGTGTTTTAAAGAAATATTATAAAAGTGTCTAAGTTTTTACAAATTTTTCGAAATTCCACGAATTTTCCTGAATTTTTATGTTATTTACAAACTTTCAAATATTTCGAAAATAATACCAACTACTAAAAAATCTTCAAATTTCATACAAATCTAACTCATTGGAATTTTTTGTAATTTCTTGAGATTTAGAGTAAAAAATTCAAAATATATGCATATTTCCGAAATTTTTTCGAATTTTAAAAAATTCTTGAACATGTTCGATTATTTTCAATTTTAAAAAATTTTCAAACATAGAACGAACTATTTATACACTACGATAATTTTTTATAAATACAGCAATGAGTCCAAAAATTGTTGATGAATTTGCAATATTAGAGCAATCCACAGAGAATCAATTTAATTAATTATTCATAAAAATGAATATCATTATATTTTCTTAAAGCTTATAATACTTTTTAAGTTTTGATGGTTTTTATTTAAAAATGAAAAAACATTTTTATGCGTATTCTAAAAAAATACGATGTTAAGTAGTGTAAACAAAGTTTCAATTAATTTTTCGAAATTCTACGAATCTTTTTAATTTTCTATTTATTAATAAACTTTCCTATATTTCAGACATAATATCAACTATTCAAAACTACATATCCAAATTCCATACAAAATCCAACTCATTGGAATTTTTCGTAATTTGTAAAGATTTATAATAAAAAATTCAAAAAATTAACATGCATATTCTTGAAATTTTCTGTATTTTCAAAAATTAATCACCATCTTAGATTATTTTCAATGCTTTATAATTTTTAAACATAGAACAAACTTTTTTACATTACGATAATTTTTTATAAATACAGCAGTTATTAAAAAAATTTTTAATGTTACGGTATTAAAAAAATTGATAAATTCGCAATATTATAATAATCCAGACAGAGAATCGATTTAATTATTAATTTATAACAATTAATATCCATATATTTTTTCACAGTTTGTAATACTTTTTAAGATTTGAAGATTTTTATTTTAAAATGAAAAAAAAAACATTTCTATGAATATTTTGCATAAATAAAGTTCTTAACAATTTTTCGAAACTCTGCGAATTTTCCTGAATTTTTCAATCATTGAAAAGCTTTCAAATATTTCGAAAATAATACCAAATAGGAATAATTTTTCAAATTTTATACAAAATCCAACTCATTAAAATTTTTTATAATTTCTTAAGATTATTAGTAAAAAATTCAAAAAATTACCATGCGTATTTCTGAAATTTTCTGAATTTTCATAAATTATTCACCATCTTAGTTTATTCTCAATGCTTTGAAATTTTTAAAAAAGGAACAATCTATTTTCAAGCTACGATAATTTTTTATAAATACAGCAACAATTAAAAAAATTCTAAAATGTTGTGACATAAAAAAATGGATAAATTCACAATATTATAACAATCCAGACTGAGAAGCAATTAAATTAATAATTTATAAAAATGAATATCCTTATATTTTTTCACAGTTTGTAATACTTTTGAAGTTTTGAAGATTTTTATTTAAAAATAAATAAACATTGTTATGCGTATTTTGAAGAAATGCGATATTAATTAGTGTTTATAAAGTTTTTATAGATTTTTCGAAATTCTACAAATTTTTCAAATTTTCTAGTCCTGGGTAAACTTTCGAATATTTTGAACATAATATCAATAATATTCAAAACTATCCAAATTTCATACAAAATCCAACTCATTAGATTTTTTGTAATTTCTAAAGATTTATAGTAAAAAATTCAAAAAATTAACATGCATATTGCTGAAATGTTCTGTATTTTCAATAATTATCCACCATCTTCGATTATTTTCAATGCTCTAAAACTTTTAAACAATGAACAAGCTATTTTTACGCTACGATAATTATTTATAAATATAGCAATGATTAAAAAAATTATTAATGTTGTGATTTAAAAAAATTGAGAAATTCACAGTATTATTACAATCCACAGACATAGAATCAATTCAATTAATAATTCATAAAATTGAAAATCCGTACATTTTTTCATAGTTTGTAATACTTTTTTAGTTTTTAAGATTTTTATTAAAAAATGAAAAAACATTGTTATGCGTATACTGAATATATACGATATAAAGTAATGTCTACAAAGTTTTTCACAATTTTTCAAAACTCGGCGAATTTTCCTGAATTTTCCAATCATTGAAAAGCTTTCAAATATTTTGAAAATAATGCCAACTCTTAAAAACTCTGCAAATTTCACACAAAATCCAACTCATCAAAACTTTTTATAATTTCTTAAGATTTATAGAAAAAATTCAAAACATATGCATTTTAGCCAAAATTTTTCGAATTTTCAAAAATTATTCTCCATCCTAAATCATTTCCAATATTAAAAAATTTTCAAACACAAAACAAACTATTTTTACGCTACGATAACTTCTTATACATCAGCCTCAAAGTATAATTACCTCAACAAAAAAACAAACAATAAAAAACATCATCAACAAGTTTTATGGCCTGAAAATGTGCCTCATTTTTTCCGTTAATTTGAGAAACCTCTCGAGATTCCCGTAATTTGCATCCCAAGCGCTACAATTTTTTTCTCTTTTTCATTCCGGGGTGGTAAGATTATACTTGTAAAATCTCGTATGCATTATCAAACGTCAGACTATCATCTTTCAAATCTGCGTACGTCTCGTAGATTCAGTGAATACGTAACCAAGTTTTTCATAAGTGAGAAAATGTGGTTCAAGAAATTCAGAATAAAATATTTATATGGTCAATTTTTCATTTACACCTTATTTTTAATACATTAAAAAATGTTTCTATAAAATAGTATACTATAAAATAAGAAATCATAATTTGTGTGTTCTATTACAGTGCACCTCGAACACTATTTCACTTTTTTTTATATTATATTGTAATTTTTAGAATTAAATATATGTCTATATAATAATATTCATTTTTCTAAATTATAACACTATACAATTGTTTATGATTTCATACAAAACTAGTTGAACTTAAAAAAATTACCCTCGCTGCGTTCATAACCACTCGCCTCAAACTCGTTCAAAATCCTTTCTTCAAATTTTCAAAATCTCTAAAGTCATTCGAAATTCTTTTTCCATTCAAAATCATTAAAAATCCTTTCTCCAAAAAAATCGAAATCTCTTTTTCTGCTTTTAGCATAATGCACCATCATCTTAAAATACACTGCATGACTGCGACCTCGAAGAGAGAACTTGAATGTTTCTTATTTCTCGTTTAAAGTTCCTAGTGTATGATTTTTCAGAAGCTCCGTGATTTTTTGGTTTTATAACCGATTGAAACCACGAAAAGAGAGTTGCGTCATGTCATTTGCATTGGTTGCATGATCAGGGAACAAATACGAGTCCAAAAACATGCCGTGCTTGGCGCGATTTGGCCCGATTACATGCATCTACATCGACCGTTTGCTAAAAACTGCGCTTCAAGTATAATACGTACTTCCTTGATTCAATCGCATTTGAGCGAATTGCTCGTGCTTTGTGCAACATGGAATCAAGCAAGTCGCCTAGGAAAATATTGGATTTTTCTGGTGCCGTAGTTTTTTTAACTTGGAAAATATTTTGGAGAATGATTTTGTCAGTTTAACGAGTGTTTACTGTAGATGATAGGAGAATTGTTGAAGATGCAGAATGTGTCTATGAAGACGTTTGGATGAAATTAATTATGAATTAATAAATTACATATTTTGTGTGAAAATAAAAAAAGGAGTAAAGTTTAAGTGATGAATGATAAAGAGACTGATTTCAAAAAATGCAGGAAAATATATAAATGAAATTATAGAAAATGTAAGATTTAGAAGTTACTGAAATTCAAAATTTTTTAATTTATTAATTTAAGAATCATTACAATAATTGTTGACAAAAACGAGGAAAATAATTGTCAAAAGAATTGGTCCAACACAGTAAATAATAAAAAAAATTGAAATCTAGGAAAATTCGAAAAATCCAAAAAACATTGAATCCTGAAGCATCGATTTCCGAAAATATACATAGAAATCCATAAAAATACTGCAATGTCATGAAAATTTCATGAAAACTGAAAATATAAATAAAGTTTAAAGTACTGTGAATGTATATTAAACATACTGTTTTATGTAAAATCTATTAAAATACTGAAAATCTATGAGACTTTCAATTTTATAGCATCGAATTCTAGAAATCTATAATACAAATAATAGGAATACTAAAACTCTATAAAAATATCAGAACATACTACAGGAAAGAAAATATAGGATTTTTCTAGTTGCCTAACTTAGAAAACATTTTTGAAAATGATTTTGTCAAGTTAACGAGCGTTCACTGTAGATGTTACGGAAAATTGTCGACAGTGCAAAATGTTTCTATGAATTCGTTTAAATAAAATTTTTAATTATTTAATATAAAAATTTAAAAAAGTAAAAACTATAAATAATACGTGATGGAATAACTGATTGAGAATAGTTCAGAAACATAATAAAAAGAAAATTATTAAAAATGTATCTACTCAAAGCTAGAGGACATGAAAAATTGTATTATTCAAGTTAACGTAATTCAGAACTTTTTAATTTCAATAACTTTAAAATTGCAACAATCCTGGCTAACAAAATCAAAGAACAAAATTGGTAAAAAATGGGTTCAATCTAGTAAATAATAAAGAAAAATTAAAATCTAGGAAAATACTAAAAATCCGAAGAACTTTGAATACTGAAGCATTGAATTCTGAAAATCTACAGAAAAAGACATAAAAAAATACTGGGAAATAATGTAAATATTATGAATACTGAAAAAAATAAAAATACGAAAAGTACTCAAAGTACTGGAAATCTATATTAAACTTGCTGTTTTATGAAAAATCTATTGATATAATAAAAATCCATAAAAATATTAAAATATAGGTACGAAATGTATTGAAAAATTTATTGTATGATTATTTAATATTAATATTAAACACTATATTTTAATATTTTCCACGAAATTTAAAAAATATTCAGTATTTATAGGGTCATTCTAAATGAAATCGTCCAGGCAGTTAGGGTCAAAATTTTTTTTTTGCATGAAATTTTTGTTTTTTTGTTTTTTGTTTTGTTTTTACAGCAAAATCGATTAGACACGTATTTTTTCTTTTTCCTTGATTTCGAGTTCTTTCGTCGTAGGAAATTTTTGAAAATTTGGCTAAATACTTGATTTTGCGCTATTGGCGCATGTTAATTTTTTTTTTTTTAATGCGATAACTTTGCGAAAAAATGACGGATCTTTGAACATTTTTTTTCTGTTTTTAGTTAAAAGATCCCTCTTAAAGAAAAAAACATTAAACATGATATTTTTTCAAAAAATTTTTTTCTATTGTGATTTTAAAAAAAATCGAAAAATTTTTGACTTCAAAAATGTCGGATTGCATCAGTTTTTTTTCCTTCATATTTTTTTTCTTAAATAGTTATATATATAAGCAAAATTATGTAGTAGCCCCTATATGCCAAAATTCGTTGTTTGGGAATTATGATTTTTTAAAGTTATAGTGACAATTATTCAGTAATTTTAGGCTTCATTTACAAAAAATTCCATCATTTCGCCAAAAGTGGCTCAATCGTTATGCTTTTTTTCTGCCATTAGTTACAGGTTCATTTTAGAAAAGAAAATTTTAAAGACAAGTAACTTTTTGGAAATTATATTTCATGATCATCTTTCAAGTGTACTAAAAATTAAATGAGTTCAAGCCCAAAAATTTTAACAATGCTTCGATTTTTCCATTCTTATTTTGTGTTTTCGATTAGTATTATATACTGACGTGTATCACAAGCATTTTTAAAAAACTGAATATCGTTTCAAATGAGTTCTGATTTTTCTATTTCCATGTGATTGCATTACTTTCAATAGTTTCATTATCTATACCAAATTACTTTATCCAAATTAAGTGTTTTATCTTGTATAGATGGTTATAAAAATGCATGAGCATGTCTAAACTTTTCTCAACTTTGAATATTTTCATACGTGTTGCGTTCACAGAAACAATATGAAATCAACATTAGATTCATTCAGGTAAAAAAATGGCAATTCACAATGTTTTTTTTACACATGTTTCTTTTAGGAAATATTCCCATACATTGACATTCATTGTAATAAAGTCCATTTATGTTGGCATGTTCTTGTAATATACATATCAGTTTTACTTTTAGTTATTAAATATTAAAAATTGAGAAAAGTTTAGACATGGTCATGCATTTTTTTGCGATTTTGCATGCAATAACGATGCAAAATTGCATCGTCACTTAAATTTTAGCAAACGATTTTTTATTTTCAAAACAACCATTTTCAGAACAACAGTTGAAAAGTAATAATTCATTGCTTCAGTTTTAGAACATTTTTCTTATCTCATTTCCGGATTTTTCTATGAGATGAAATTCAACTCAAGTACCTCTTTTTCTTCCCTCGGAAACGCTATAGCTCAAATTCTGGAACTCGATGTCTATGGGCGGACGTTTGGGTAAATGTGTCAGTGCTACCGCCGGTTTTTTCGTCCCATTTTGACTTGGCACGTCGCCTCTGCATCTGCAACGCATATTAATCAATAAATTCATCTAGAAAAACACATTTTTCTACTCCATTAAAACTAACTTCGATCGACAACTGATTCCCATTCACTCCCTCAGGATTCAACTGTCAATTTCTACAAACCAATTGCTAGAGAAAAAGTAGTTTTCGTGTTAGTTTACGAAAGCTTTTTGTTTTTTGGTGAAAGTGAGCCATTACACCTTCGTTTTTTGTTTCGAAAGCATTGCTTTCCTCGAAAATTACGAATTATGTACATTATTCAAAACCCACGAGGAAAGGAATGCTTTCGGAGCAAAAAATGAAGGTGTAATGGCTCACTTTCGAAAAAATTTCGGAAAATAGTATTTATTTACAATTTGCTAGTAATCGGATACTTGGATGTGAATTACTAGCGAACTGTGAATAAAATATCGTATTGCGAGTTTTGGAAATTGCCTGTTTTGACGAAACGAAAGGTTGCAGCTCAAGGCGAAGCCGAGGGTTGTAATCGTTTCGTTTCGTCAAAACAGGCATTTCGAAAACTCGCAATAAAATACTGTTTTTCTGAAATTTCCGCGAAAAAGAGCCGTTACACCTTCGTTTTTTGTTTCGAAAGCATTACTTTCCTCGAAAATTTCGAATTATGTGAATTTCAGAAAAACCAATTTTCCACTTGTCATTTTCTTATTCACGAAACTTGATCTAGGAATTCAAAATACTTGTCATTTATTTATATTTATAATTTTTGTGGCATAATTTTATGACAGTGGAAAATTCGTCGTTTTTATATTTGATTGCAAAAGAAAATTGAAGAAAAACATTCTTTTTCATAACAATATTTATAACAGTGAAATTTTTACTGCATCGAAAAATGCAAGGATAGTTTTTTCTAACCTTCAATGTTTATCATCAAACTTTTACAACAGCTTTATACTATGAAATCGAATTTTATTGAATAAATTGTTAAGGAGACGAAAACGAAGAAATAAGTGTTGCTTTATGTATAAAATAAAGCTAAAAATTATAAATTGCGTTTAATGGTGTAAGCATATTTTTCTATTTTTGAAGTTAGGTTTTGGCTCATGTAATTTAGAATTTTTTGAATCTAATCACAATGATCCTAATTTTCTAAAAAAAAAAATGTTTTTATCAGTATTGAGGAATCTACGTGTTATTTGTATGAGCATTTTTGCATTTTTGAATCCTAAATTTTCGAATTTCGTTGAAAGGTATTTTTTTGTAATTTGTGTTAATTTTTTTCTTACAATTCATTTCTTTTTCTTGAATTTGTACTTTTCTAAAGTAATCGAAAACATTATAAACTCTAGTTTATAAAAACCCAAAATTTTTGAAATTTACAGGTTTTGGAATCACTGTAGACTTAAAATTTAACAATAAAAAAAAACAATCCCGGCTAATTTAAAGGTAAATAAATTTAAAAAATCCTGTTTGAGAAAAAATTGTAGTTTACTGTAAAATATGCATTGGCTACTGTAAGATTCTTGTATAATTTGGTCTGACTATTGGTAATCAGTACCACTAGCTCAGTAACTTTATTGCAGTAATCAGTAAAACAAAAGGCTTCGTAGATTATCAGATATTATGAGTAAGTTCAAATATTTATAAATAATTTGCTTGACAAAAAGTAATCAAATTGTAAGGATAATTATAATCATAATTATATATTAAGTTCAATGATCTGTTTCCTTATTTTTCCGATTTATGAATTTTTCATGTTGTCTCAGAGACAATATCAAGTAGTAATAATAATCCGAAATCAACTGACAATCTTAAATAATTTTCTTAATTAACAATCTAGTAATTGTTTGTCATTAGTCATTAAGTCAGTAGTCATAAACTCCTAGTGATCATGCACTACATTATTTTACTCTATTAGAAAATATCATTATATTCATTACTATTTTATAGTATCGAATTCTATAAATCTATATAGCAATTAATAAATACATTGAAAATCTATAAAAATACTGAAAACTCAAAATCGTTGTAAATTTCAATAACTCGGCATTAAATTCTAGAAATCTGTAAAGTGAATCATATAATTTTAAATAACTTATAAAAACACAAAAAAATATGACATAATTGTATGGAGAACAAAATGTGTATGGAAAATAAAATTTTATGAACTTTAGAGTTTAAAATTTGTACATAAATTCTGTATAAAAACGTATCCAATATAATAGAACTCGATTTTTGTGATTTTTCCGTCACTGACAATGACGTTAGAATTTTGTTTTTTTCTAATACTATTAGTATTTTTCATATTTTCTCATTATTTATAAAACTTGAAGAGTTTTTCGATATGAAAAACTTATATATAGCTTTCTAAAATCAATGATCGAGAAATCAAATTTTTCTACCAATTTTTAATATTTTTATACATTTTTAATTAAATAATATCGATACAGTTTTTTTTCAAAAAACCTCTTCCCAACAATAATTCTTGCTCACGCCCCTGAAATGAAGCAATTCAATAATATAATATTCAAATAATAAAGAAATGAAATGATTACAAATTTTTATTCTGTGAATTCATAATTTTTGAGTGTGGATTATTTTCATCTTAAATCGTCTAGCTGATTCAGGTTGCATCTCTTTTGTTTTGCACAAAAATTTTTTCATCCTATGGAAAATTTTAAAATATTTCAACTGAAATTATATTTTCCTTAAATTATTGGTCTACTTTAATTTTTTTTTTCCAAATTCGATAACTTTTCTGAAAATGGTCTGATAAATATATTCATCATTTTGTAGGTGAAGTTTGTTTTAAAAAAAAAGTGTATCGCAATTCTAGTTTCTGTAAAAATAAAGTAAAACGATTGAAAATTTCGACTTTGTATAAATTTTCTTCTTCATACTTAAATTTTTAATAACGAGTTATTTTTACAGACAAGTTCAGTTAATTAAGTATTAAAGATGATTTTTTATTATGAAATGATAAATAATAACTAAATATATATAAAATATATTATATAATAAAAAAATATATAATAAATAATTAAAAAAATATTAAATATTATAATAATTATAGGATTCATTTCTTTTTAAAAATTAAAGATTATTATCTTTCTATAAAAAAATTCGTTTTTTAGGAGCTACGATTTTTCCTATCAATGTTCCACTTTTTTGATTATTTTCATAAAATAATGCAATAATATTGATTTTCTCCAGCAAATGCTCAACAAATTTTCATAATTTCTTTTATTATCGTGAGAAACAAATCAAAAATTTATCTACGCGAAAAATTCACTTAAATCCCATCAAACACCATAAAAGCGACAACAAATTTACGGGATTTATCTATTATGCATAAATTTTTTGTGCATTGTTAACATTGTGCATACATTTATTATGCATACAGATTTTCATGCAGCTGTCCATTGTGCGTATTATAATTGTTTAAATTCATAAAAAAACAATAGCTTTGTTTAGAATTATATCAACTTATAATAAGCAACCTAAAATTTACGAATGCTTCTAAAGAATGCAGTTATTAATAATAATTATATCATGATAATTTATTTGTAATTATAAAATAAGTAATTAAAATACTTGTAAATAATACTAAAACTAGCTTGTGTTGCTGATCTGTGACCCTAGTAATTTTGATTTTTATAAAAACATTATAAAAATTTGTATAAGATCGATCTTATCAAATTATTATAAGAAAAACTTTTTTAAAATAGTAACCTTATAAAAACCTTATAAGAGAAGTTTTTTCCATAAAATTCTATTTCCTGTGGAAATTTTTAGATAATCATATTTCATAAAAACTTTTTTCTGTGTAAAATTTATTCAAAAATTTGTTTTATAAAAAATTGTTCTATTCAAACAGTTTATCCGAAAAAAAGTCTTTCTAAATTTTTCAGTGTTTTTGTATTTTTTAACTTTAGTTTATGACTATATTTTCAGAGTTTCCTTTATTCTTCGTTTTCTATATTAATATTCTTTTAATACAGTTTTTTAATAAGATTATGTGCAATATTTTATATTTAAATATTCAATAAATAATGATATTTCATATGATTTATTTTTTATAAGATTTTGACATTTTTATAAAAGTGCGACTGGTTTTTACAAGGTTTGTATAATAAATTAATAATAATAATAATAATAATAATAATAATAATAATAATAATAATAATACATTATAAAATGAGTTTCATAATATTTTTATAATTTTCCTAAGATAATTTTTTCATAAGAATTTCATAAGGTCGGTTTTATAAAAAACGGAATTCTTATAAGTAATTTCTGATTTTTACAAGAATTTTGTCATTTTTTATAAAAACCGAATCACTGAGGTGGCAACAATTCAGATTTTCCATCGATTGTTGCAACTATTTTCTTGTATATATGAAAGACAAGCTATAACTTCAATTTCTACAAAAAATTATGCACAATCGAAGGCTGCACAAAAATCTGTATGTACAATAAATTTATGCAAAAAGTCAAGAGTTTATAAAAAATTTATGCACAATAGATACCATCCCAAATTTACATCCCCAGAAAAAAAATATTGTCTCTCGTCGACAGTCTCGTCAAAACAGTTTGCAATCCCTGACCGAAGGAATCAATCAAAAACTAATGAAACTTTGAAGCAGATGATCGCGTCTTTGTCATGTACTTCACGTAGCTTTCGCCTCGATTGACCCTGGTTGCATTCAATGAGACGCTCTAAGCCAACCCCCTCCCCCCTTGCCGCTGGAGGCAGAGAAGGGAGGGGGGGGAGGGGGCAATAAAAAAGAACCGACCTTTACCTTGTCCCCAAGATCGAGGGCTTAAAAATTATGCCTCCCTCGCAACGTCTAATTTTAGCCCGCGAAAGAGCCCCTGCTATTCTCCAGGGAGCGGAATTTTCATCAAGGAATTAAAACCGATCGAAATTTGGATCGATCTCAATGCCGCGAATCCGACTTGCGTGATAACTGCGAGTACGCGAATGAGTCGACGCGACCTTTTTTTTCTTCTGTTTCTAACGTCACATTCATTGTTTCTTTTGTTTGGCGATATTAAGAATTATGTTGATGTTTGTCAAGTGCAAGAATTTTGAAGGTCAAGTTGAATTTCGTATCATTGAGAGAAAAATCTGGGAGTTTTTACTGAAGAATGTAGTAATGGGGGATCGACAGTGGCGCCGGAATAGGGGGGGGGCAGGGGGGTAAACTGGCCCCCTAAAATTTTCTTTGGGGGGAGGGCAAGCAATGTTTTTTGACCCCCCAATAGTTATGGTTAACGTCGAAAATTGAATTTCGAATTATGTCATTCTCTTTAAAAAATACGTTCGAAAATTTTTTAAGGTTCGCTCTATAGAAAAATGATTAAAAATCCAAAAAATGATCGTTATCGAACATACTGAAAAAATTTACAGTTTTTGCGTAAAAATCTTTGGAATCATTGCCTCGAACATACTGAAAAAATTTACAGTTTTTGCGTAAAAATCTTTGGAATCATTGCCTCGCATTTTCAGAAAACTGATAGAATTTTAAAAAAGTTCAGCAGTTGGGAAAATTTCAATAGTCGTCAAAGAAACTTTATATTTTTGCATATGATTTCGAAAAGTTTTAGGTATACTTCAACCACATAAGTTTCAATTTTTTTGTTTAGTTTCAGTATGATTCATGAATGGGTTTAAAAAAAATGTTTAAAAATTTGAAAATTTTTTATCATTTAAGTTATACTCAGAATTCTCATAACTTATTAAAGAATAACGATTTTGAAATGTAAAGTAGACCAATAAAATTTTTAAGCATGTCGGAGCTCGTGAAGATTTAATTTTTCATGAAAAATATAGTAACCATTTTTATTTATAATTTATCCAATGTAATTTCTAGTTTGATCATTAACTCGCTTAATTAATTCTGGTGTTTTTGTGTGTAATTTTATTATACAATAGAAGATAAACAATTAGAAACATTTTTTACGGTTTTTCTAAATCTGAGAATATCAAAACATTTTGCAAAACACAAACAATGGTCATAATATGTAAGTTTTTAGAGCAGTTTTTGAGTTTTTTTATATATTATCTAAAAAAACTCAAAAACTACTGTAAACTGCATTTTTTTATTCTCCTAAAATGTAAATATTTTTGCATCGTATAAAATTATTGGTATATAACTTTTACTTAACTTTAAAGTGAAGTAAAATCTGAATTTTCCGCAGTTTTCCTTGTTATTCTGGATCTTATTAGATTCCAAAAAATTGTATAATGTTTGCGAAATTTCATTTGAAATTCATTAGATTCTTATGAGGCAACAAATTAAATTCTCCCAAATTATCTGAAATCTCAAAAGTAAGCTTTATAAATTATCGAAAATTTTATAATTTGCGCTGTAGGTTTTCAAAAAACCCAGAAAACTCCAGAATTTCTTCAAAGTTTTTTTAAATTTTATAAGAGCGACATATATAAGGGCCATTCTCCGAAAAAGGGGCACTTTGATGTCTTTACTGCTTATCATAAAGAAATGTAAATTGTCGTGTTAGTAATATGTGTTTTCATCAATTTCTATACGTATATTTACAACAACAAATAAGAAAATTTTATTTTAAATAAGGCAACATCTATGAAATCGCACTTGTACAGCTCGAAAACGCGTTTCTCGCATGTCCACATGAAGAAAACGTAGACTTTTCATGAAGATTGTCAGTAAATTACGTGATATTGGCAGATGAGCAATGACTGAACAAAAATCTAAGTTCTCAAACTAGTTTTTTCAAAAATTTCGAGTCAATGAAATCGATTTCGTTATATTTTTCTGATGAACTTTTTTATGTCCAAAAAATATTGCACGCAGATACAGGAATGGAAGTCGTGTATTTTTGCACTAATTTACATTGAATATTCGAGTCGGCTTTTTTGTCTCGTACGCATTAAACGTGTCACTCCTATGAAAAAAAATTGGATGGAAATATTTATTGGTTTTCCCACAATTCAAAATTATGTATGTCGAAACGTGTAGTAATTTTACTGCGTCCATTCGGGTCTTTGCGGTTAACTTCGTGTTCACGCAAATTTCAAAAGTATATTAGATTTAAATTTTAAGATTGCAACTTGATTAACAACCCTTTTTCAAGGGTTTTGCGAAATGCGCAATATTAAATTCGTAACGAGTGATTCTCTAACGT